>LPNX010230533.1:274078-356927 GCA_001517045.1 Pseudotsuga menziesii
ACCTTGCTTAACCAAATCAGAAACCCGATCATGATCTAGTGAAACCACTGCCTCGTCAGTGTGCATCTATTTCCACGTCAGAATAGGATGCGGCCCCTTTCAATTAAGAGGGACATATTTCCATTGTTTGACATATGCATCGTTCACGCAATGATCAACCCCCAGTCCATTGGCGCCAATGCAGAAATCACAAAAGCATGCATACTACCTCGTTTCAATGGAAAATATGTCACCCATGTCTTCGCTACGAACTGAATGTAGTTCTCTCATACCAGGTATGGTCTCACAATACCATGGCATGGATCTATTCACATCGTCAAGGGAAACATCCCAAAAAAACCTGCATCGAATAACAAACATCACACACACACACACATATATATAATACAAACACATTTATTAAATTCCAATTAAGTTGTTGGTTTTTTCTACCTGTGCATCGACCTTGCTTGTTCATGACCTTGGTGACCCAAATTTTGTGTGCACCAATCAACTACTTCTGTTGAGCACTTGAGTCGAGATGCACTATGACTCATTTGGTACCTTTGAAGTGCTCGTTTCATGCATGCACCTGCGCCATCATGTTCACCCTTTCCATGCCCTGTTTCAAAAAATATCCAGGTGTGTCAAATTCTGGTCTCTTTGTGAAGACGACTCAACCAATTAAATGAGCGTGCTGATTTGAACTGCCCATCACACCCATCTGACCAAATCCAGTGTTCTGTAAATGACACCCCATTCTTTTTGAATGAATCATAAATCAACCCAAAGGAGTGTTGAACACAAAATGTGTCATGCTCATGATCATCACTGACATAAAAATGATATTCCTTGATCACATCGCATGACTGAGGAGTGCAATCCCTACCATCAATGATCGTCTGAGCATGTATATACAATACAGGTACGAAGATGGACACCTTGTTGGAGTGATAATACTCACTTTGTATCTCTCTCTTAGGAGCAAATGTGTAATTCTCGGCAAAGTCTACCACTGATAGGATTGTGCCTGGTTCAAAAACCTCACGAGAATGCTTAAATTCCAAAGCTTGCCACTTAGATCTGTGGGAGTGTTTAATGTATTTGTAAATTTGACTTTGAAACTTGTCCATGAAGTCTGAAATAGGAATATCATCCTTGAGCAAGTTGATCATATTAGAAGGAACATGTGAAGAAGATGATGGATTCATGGAGACATACTCATATCTCTTCCACTTAACTATGATACCTAACAATCCAGGGCGTTTTGGATTGATAGGAAACTTCCTATGGAACAATGCCAAATCACCACATTCATGGCATCTTCTCCCACTTACACACCTTTTATTGAAAAACACATTTTCAGGATTCTTATTGCATAGTATCATAGAAATAAAATCCTACACTGTGTGAGGAGCTAGTTCACCATCCCAATGTTTTTTGCAAAAATCCACAAATGTGTCGTAGTATAACTGGAATACAATGTGGTATCGACAACAACAAGTGTCCTGAATCATATTTGGCCTAATATACCACGGTTTCAACTTACTGAACATGGTAAATGAGATCTAGACACTGGGATTTGATTCTTTAAATTCCTCAAACAAAGTAACTCCTGTCATCTCCATAACATGCTTGCAATGCTCCTTATAAATGCCTCCACTAGAACGTTGTCACAGGACATGTTTTTTATTTGGTATAGCACAAGAATGGTTGTCCCAATACTCTATCACCTTCTCTCTGATGCCCTCTTCCATCCTGTCTTTATACGCTTCTCTGCATATAAGAGCCCAACAAGTAGCTTCATCGTTTTCATCTATATTTACCCTGAATTTTGTGTTTTTGTGCATTGTTTTTCTTGAAACGTGGAGCATCTTTGACATTGTAAAGACCATTTGATTTCTTAAGGTGCTTTGTGCCACAATAGCAGTTGTAATTTCCCTACGAGCAGCGTTGATATCAGTTTTTCTTGACTTTCCAAATGCAGATAGTGCAGTTGTTACATTCTCACATGCATTTTTATTTTTAACATCCTTAAAACCCAACAACTTTGTGGCATGCTTCAATTTTTTGTGTTTTATCAATCCATGTAGGATTTGAGCTTGTGTAATCATTGATTGTTGTTCAAAGTACAACTTGATTATGTTAATAACATGCTCTCTGATTGTCTGATCAGGGGTCGGGTTCCCGAACTCTTCTTGAGTGGCATCATCCAACCTTCTTAAATAATTAGCATCCATTCCAACGTCATTGAAGCTCCCAATTACTCTTGAGAAATCAGAGGGTGCACGATCTTGTGATGGCTGGCCAGGATCTAGCAATTAACATATACAAGCTCAAAAATAAATTTACAAGCTTAAGAATAAATAGAAATAAATGCAATCTCAATAATAACATTTTATTTTACTTAGCATATTGCTATTGTTAGTTAAAAAATTATTAAATAAACTATACAAGCTGGAATAACATTTTATTTTAAGTTTACCATATTGCCATTGTTTGTTAACAAATTAACAAATAAATGCAAACAATGGTGGTTGTAGTAGTAACTGGAGATGAATATGGACCCCGGTTTAAATTGGCTTCCTAATGGTTAAAAGGTAGTCACTTGGCCACCAAGGTTGTCTTAGGCTTGAGTATTGGGGCAGTACCCCTCACTTCACGGTGCAGGTAAAACTGCTAACCACTTGGCCACAAACAACAACTCTTTGGTTTTCCTCACAGGTGGGAATCTAGTCAATCTGGTAGGGGTCATTTCCCTTTTCGCTTGGCAGGTCCTCTCATTGGCCAGCTACTTCGAGGTTCTTATGGTACTCCTCATAATGAGTTTTAGGGAAAAGCCCAAGTACTTCCCACAGTTGTTGCGGATGAGACTTATGTCCCAATCTGGATGTTATTAAGTAAATTGGGTTATTAAGTATGATTCCTAGTCATTTGTACAATATTGCAATGTAATGTAATTGTAATTGTAAAATTGTAATGTAATTGTAATTGTAATGTGATTGTAATTGTAATGTAATTATCATCATTATCATATACTAGAATACAATTATGTTCAAGTTTATATTAATACCCTTGATTCACTTGGTTGATGTTATAGTCTCATAGGTCTATTTGGTTTTAACTAGGATGTTGAAATCTTATCACTTTATACAATTAGAATCATTTTATATATATATTTTTCTAATAGAGTTAATATGTTACATAAGGAAATTGATTTTTTTTAGATTAACTATGCAATATCTTATTGACATGGTCTATGCATTTCTTTGAGAACATTGTTAAATCATCCATGCATATTAATGTGCTTCTATGAGATTGTATTGAGAAGTAGAATCCAATAGATCATCAACCTTGGTCTTCATGATATGGATGTTGATATGGAAGAGTTGTGTCATCTCCTTCTCTTCCTTATGATGAAGGCTACTTATATTCACCTCCTTCTGCACTGGAGTACAACAAATACTGTTATATACATGTCTAATATTATATCTACCTCTTTTCTTGAATATGTTATGTAATGTAATTTTTAAAATTGTAATTTGAACAATATGAAAATGTTCATATACATGTGAATATGAAATTAAAATTGTACAGGTTTAAAATTAAAATTGTAATTGTTTAATGTAATTAGAGATCATCATTATTATTTAATGTAACATGCAAAATTGTAATTTGAACACTAAGAAAATGTTTATATACATGAACATGAAATTAAATCAATATTAAAATTGTAATGTAATGTAATGATGTAATTATTGTAATTGTAAATGTAATGTAATAAAGTAATGATTGTAATTTAATGTAATTGTAAAATTGTAATTGTAATTGTTATTGTAATGTGATTTTGTGATTGTAGTTGTAATGTAATTATCATCATTATCATAGTGTAATGTAAAATTGTAATTTGAACACTATGAAAATGTTCATATACATGAATATGAAATTAAATCAATATTAAAATTGTAATGTAATGTAATGATGTAATTATTGTAATGTAATGTAATTGTAAATGTAATGTAATAATGTAATGATTGTAATTTAATGTAATTATAAAATTGTAATTGTAATTGTAATGTGATCTTATAATTATAATTGTAATGTAATTATCATCATTATCATAGTGTAATGTAAAATTGTAATTTGAACACTATGAAAATGTTCATATACATGAATATGAAATTAAAATTGAATATTAAAATCGATGATGACGAGTGCAATCAACTCCCATTGAGAACAATCTTTGTAATTTTTTACATAAAAATTATATATATGTGAGTCTATATTATGCAATATGAAATTATATGAATATGTAAATTTACTAAATTATACAATTTAATTACAATTATAAATACATATATATTTATACATGCACATACAATGTACATATACCTTTATGAATTAATTACAAAATTACAATTACAAAATTATAATAAATTCTAAACTTGATTTAACACATGTACATGTATATATATAAAAATTATGAACTAGAGTTCACTATGAAATTAGATATATGAATATGCAATTTATAAAATTATTTGAATATGAAATTATACAATTTACATACAATTATGAATACATATATATGAATTCAAACATGCACATATAATTTATATAAGTTTATGAATTATTTACAAAATTACAATTACAAAATTATATTTACATTCTAAACAATTTAAGACACACACACACACACACACACATATATAAATTATGAACTAGAACACTATTAAATTAAATATATTATGTAATATGAAATTATATGAACTATATCACTAGGAAAAAAAAATTATAGTTATGAATATGAAATTGCATAACTTTTAAATTAAATACCAATATTGTTGGCAATGGCATTTGATTCTCCCATCATAGTTTGATTTGCAACTTCTTCTCCTCTCAAGATTGCTCTTTTTTCCCTCTTTCTTTCTCTATCTTTCTCTCTTATTTCTTTGGTGTTGATTTGATTCCTACTAGATATTTTACTTCGACGCTTTTTGCTTCCCATTGTGATCAAAATCAACAATCCAAATTCACACCTACATAATATGTAAACACAATACACAATACACAATGCTAAATTTGCATTAAAACACAAGCATTGTTTCAAATTGGCTAGCCAATTGTGAATAATAAAACTAGTAAGATGTTTATGTCTTATGTTTATATAGATTTTATTAGGAGTTCGGGTGGGAAATGGTGTTAGGAAGGTAGTTGAAATGACATTAATTCCATCAATGCTTAACTTCATTCTCGACCACTTTTGTAAGATTTTTTTAACAAAGACTAGACCTCGATCGAGCTATTTATACTTTTCTCGATCGAGGGTTTAACAAATCCTCAATCGAGCTTTGGTTAAAACCTCGATCAAGGTATTTTAAAACCTCAATCGAGCTCTAGAGCTTGATTGAGGGCTTGAAAAACAGAAATTCATCCCTCTTACAGGAAAATCAATGTTTCTATGTGTCTTCTAGGGGTGTAAATGTTGCCATTCATGGCACACAACTGAGTTGAGTTCATACCGATAGATTCATCACCGAATCCTATATCCATTGAGATACCATGCATGCATTTTGACATTCATATGGTTTTTTTTTAAATTAGTTCTAAAACTTACACTTAGAAAACTTGACAACAACTTCGAAGCAGCTCAAAGAAAAATCCACAGGGTAAAAAATACACATCCAAAAATTTCGGAAAAATACACAGCCCACACATTGACGCGTCGTATTCAAAATGGTATTTTTTGTTTTTCAATTTTTTAAAACAGTGAAAAAAAGCTGGGATGGACACACATGTGTATAAAATGATGCTGAAATAAGATGTGGTCACTTTCGAAAAATAATAAATAATTGTATATTGCGAAATAAATTAACAAAAAAATATGCAGACCACAATACATTTTGTGTAGATCATGCTCGTATTTTTTTTAAAATTATTAATGTAAGATTAAATTATTGGGGATGGACACGAGCCACTTATCAACTTCTTCAAATTCTAAAGGTCACACAGTTCATTAAATGCAAAATTTCACGAATTAAATGACATTGGAATATTTAAAAAAAAATATTGTTGGGAAGGCAACATAATATTCTACAATTTGTTTTTTTACTGCAAGTCAAAATTCACATGGCATATATGCGTTTCGAGGGATTCTATCTAGCACATGAGTAAAAAATCAGGTTTTCATCGCCAAATTTGGCCAAAAAGCGTTACCCACCTTCATGGAATCACCGAGAGATAACGTAGATAAATTATCTAGGTTAAATAAATAATGGAAATAGAGTTTACCTTGCTAAAAAGCTGTGTCAGTAAAGGACCGTATTAACAAACAGTAGGTATGCTAATGATCACAATGTTTAGTGCTCTTTAAATTTCCGTCGCTAAGTATGATCTGCATACGTAAATAGAAGAGATTCCTTAGTTCGAAGAACTAAGTAAGCTTGCAGACAAGTAAACACTTTTACCTCTCAGACTGTCATGGGAGAACGAGTCCCGCCACTCTGCCCACTTTGTTTCCACAAACAAAGTTAAGTTAGAACCGCATAAATAACAAGTAAGACTATGCAGAAGGAACAAAGTATATAACCAAGTACGACACATAATAAGAATGTATAACCATAAGAATCAAGTAGTAATCCGATCCATGACATATTAAGTAAAATACATTAAAAATGTTGACCGAAAGTAAATGACAGAACGTAAGAACAACTTACGACTAAACAGTGGTACATGCAGTGTACAGTATATTTCCGCAAGACAAATAATGTTCCGCATAGGTATTTTTACTAGCCTAATAAATTTTTATTTTCTCGATTTTTGAGGACATTACAAGTGGTATCAGAGCCCAGTTTCAATACTAAGAGACCTATGGGTGCACCAAGCATTTATTCCAAGGAAAATGAAGTATGATATTAAATTTGTTACTAACAGGAAATTTTTCTGTTATTTAAAATTTTTAAAATTTCAGGAAACTTTTACTGAACAGTTCAGTTTATGAACACTAAAGAATATAACAGTCGGCAAGGAAGGATGAACAGCCCCACCCCAGAAGAAGAACTAGTGGTGGAGCTAAATTCTGATATTTTTAATACTATACACAATCTTCAAGCAGAATTGCAAAGTCTCAGAGAAGACATTCTGAAAGAAACAAAAGAACACCAAGCTATAAATGAAACATTACTGAGAAATATGATGGGAGGAAGCCCATAGGGTAAACCTACCCAGTCCACAAACAGCTCCAAAAGAGAACCTTACCATAAACAAACCAACAACCCAAGAGAATAATAAAAAGAGGAACATACCCCTGAAGCACCGAAAGGAGATCGTCATAGTCTTTCCAGTGATGACTCTGTTTCTCCCCAAAGAAAGAAACAAAGAAGTAATGAAAGTATTTAGGGGGAGTTTAGAAAAATAAGAGCCCCGGTCTATGAAGGTGAACTAAACACAGGGGAGAAGGATGAAGAGTGGCTGCTGGGCATGAGAAAATATTTTCAGGTTCATAACTACTCAAGTGAGATGAAGGTTCGTCTTGCCATCTATAACTTGAATGAAAAGGCAGCAAGATGCTGCAGAGATTTAAAACACACCAAGAAAGATGATCTAAGAGAAATACGTTGGGATACCTTCTAAAATTTTTTCCAAGAGAAATAAATGTCAGAAAGGTTCTTCGATAGGAAAGTGAAAGAGTTTCACGAACTACGCATGGGATCCATGAATATGGATGCGTTTATTAACATATTTCTAGATATGTTGCATTATGTACCATACATCAAAGAAGAAAAGGTAAAGATCCAACAGTTCCTAGGATGTCACCGTCCCAGCTTTCAGAATAGGATTGAATTTGACATGCCTACGACCTTGGATACCACCCTGCACAAATCTAGGCTCTGTTATGTGCATGGACAGCTAAGGTAGGAGAACATGAACCAAAACTGAGACAAGTCTAAGAACTTTTCGGATAACTGCAAACCTGGGTCTAACCCACAGCCATACAGAAAGCAAAATAACAGCTTTCAAGCAAACAAGAACTTCAATAAATTTGGTACAAATCCTTATGTACCAGCTTCTAATGTTAACCAACCAGTAGCAAGTGGAGCCAACACTACCCCGCTACAAATCAAGTGTTGAAAATGAAACTGGCCTCATTATGCCTGAGATTGTAAGAACAAGACTAGTGGGGTCTTGCACAACTTACAAGAATAACCAACTGTTGAGGACATAGCTAGAACACCGCAGATTTATGCAGCATTGGGTGGCCGATAGGAAGATCATCAAGCTACAATGGTTGAGATAGAAGGTAAGATCTTGGACACTTCTATTTCAATACTTATTGATCTCGGTGCTTGCCAGAGCTATGTTTCACCTAAAATTGTTGATGAATTCAAACTAGGAAAAGTAAACATGATAAACCTTGGCTGGTTTAGTTAGCCACAGGTATGAAACATAAAGTTTCAGAAATTGTTAAAGAATGTGAGGTAAACCTAAATGGTTTACCTACGAAAGTAAACCTGAAAATCCTACCTTTAAGATCGTACGATTGCTTACACAAGTCTATCTTGTGTACTGATAGCCAAGGGAACGAAGTGAATGTAACACCCCGGTTTTGACCCCGTTTGCATTAAATGTATGTGATGTATATATTGTAATGAATCGTGGTGTGGAGCTAAAGGCAAAGGCCCCACCATCGATTTGGTTGTGTTATGTTTAGGCGATTGGAATCATTGCCGATGGTATATCATGAGAAGGTAAGTAATTCTAATTTATATCAATGTATGCATCTAACAGTTGTGTTACTAACACGTTTGCAGAGTCATAGTCACCTTCAAGGCAGTATCCCAGATAGTGTAGTTTGGTAAGTAAGTGGTGGTTCAGTCATGAGAACCCATGACGGATATGATGCTCGGGATTCTTACGAGCGTGCACGAGATGCCATGGGAGAAAATGTCCGTAATGGACATGATGACATAGATTTTAATGGAAGGAGATTCCAAGAGACACCGTCAGATGTTGCAGCCACCATGAGAAGCTTGATTAAAGACCAAGAAGAGCAGCATCAGCTGAATGCTGCTATGTTGTAGAGTTTGACAGACTTGCAAAGAAAGATAGACTCTGGGCGGGGTACAACAAGACTAGAAGGCAGTAAGAGCAGTACTAGGAGAAGGACTTCTGGTGGGTCATCTGACTCTCAAGAATCCAGTGGGGATTCAAGCTCTTCTTCTCGTAAAAGAAAGAAAAAGAGACACCATAGGAATCGCTCTCGGGATGAATTTAAGAAGGCTAAACCTCCTACATTTGATGGTGAGGTAAAGATTGGACAAGAGGCTGACGCTTGGCTTCTTGGGATAAAGAAGTATTTTCAAGTTCAGGATTATTCAGGAAACATGAAGGAAAGGGTTGCCATATTCAATATGAATGGAAGGGCATCCATTTTGTGGGAACACTTCAAGCAAGTAAAGAGGATCAATGAAAGGAAACTTAAGTGGAAAAAGTTCAAGAAGTATTTCAAGTAGAAATACCTCTCTGACATGTATTATGATGACAAGATTAAGGAGTTCCATGAGCTGATATTGGGACAACAGACCATGGAAGAATATGCAAATAAGTTTTTGGAGCTGTTGAGGTATGTCCGGTATATCAGAGATGAAAAAGTGAAGGTCCAACATTTTCTAAGTGGATTGCCTTAGTCTTACAAAGATAGAATTGAGTTTTATGAACCTAGAATTCTTGAAGAAGCAATAAGGAAGGCTAAGTATTGCTATGAGCAAAGCAAAGGTAAACCGGATTACCATAAGGAATGAAAGGACAAGAAGAATGAGAAGTTTGACCAAAGAAAGAAAGGTTTCAAACCTCCTAACTTCAGGAATCAGCAGAAACAACCATCCCAAGCTGCGAGTAAGCTAGTTGGAGTGATATGAGAAAATCCTAAAGATCCACAACATAATAGAGGACCACTGCAATGTTGGAAATGTGGAGGACCCCACATGTGCAAAAATTGTCCACTCGAGAATGAGAGTGCAAGGCCAACCTACAACATTCAAGAAGCAGAAACAGTGGGTCAAGTAGCAAGGGCAGTCCCTAGGATTTATGCAGCACTGGAGGACCGTCAAGCAGATCACCAGTCAACTATGGTTGAAGTATAAGGTAAGATTGTTGAACAATCTGTTTCTATTTTGATTGACCCTGGTTCTACTCATAGTTACATTACTCCTAGAGTAGTGGAGATTTGTGCTTTTAAGAAGGTAAAGCATAGAAAATCTTGGTTAGTTCAGCTAGCCACTGGAACTAAGAGAAAGGTCAATGAAGTGGTAGAGAAATGTACTTTGGTCATGAATGGGTTGGTCACGTGTGTAGATCTGAATGTTCTACCGCTTGGTTCCTATGATGTTCTCATTGGAATGGATTGGTTCGAAGCTCACAGAGCGAAGCTTGACTGTTACAATACGACTTTTGAATGCATGGATGAAGAAGGGAACCCAGTAGTTGTGAAAGGCATTCCAAAGGTTATTTCAGTAAGGCAGATTTTAGCAACGCAATTGAAGAAGTTCTATAGGAAGGGTTGCCAGTTGTATGCAACCCATATTTTGGAGGCAACAGGGGATGAAACTCCTAGGTTGGAAGACTATCAGGTGTTATAGGAATTTAGGGATGTGTTTCATGATGAGATTCCAGGACTTCCTCCAAAGAGGGACATTGACTTCACAATTGAACTTGTGCCAGGAGCAGCACCAGTGTCCAAGACACCCTACAGGATGAGTACACCAGAGATGCTAGAACTGAAGATGCAACTATAGGAGTTGTTGGAAAAGAAGTACATCCGGTCGAGTGTGTCTCCGTGGGGAGCACCAGTTCTGTTTGTAAAGAAGAAAGATGGTACACTCAGGTTGTGTATTGATTACAGATAGTTGAACAAGGTTAATGCGGAGAATAAATACCCTTTGCCTATGATTGATGACCTCTTTGATCAAATGAGAGGAGCAAAGGTATTTTCCAAGATTGACTTGAGGTCTGGTTATCATCAGGTGAGAATCAAGGATGAATACATTCATAAGACAGCCTTCAGGACAAGTTATGGACATTATGAGTTTGTAGTGGTACCCTTTGGTCTCACAAATGCACCAACTACATTTATGTGCCTTATGAATAGTGTCTTCAACATATATTTGGACAAGTTTGTTCTTGTTTTCCTTGATGACATTATTGTTTATTCTAGGAATGAGAAAGAGCATGAAGAACATTTTAGATTGACATTGCAATTGCTCAGGGAGCATCAGCTGTATGCAAAACTGAGCAAGTGTGACTTCTATAGATATAGAATTCAGTATTTGGGTCACATTATCTTAGAAGAGGGTATATCTGTGGACCTTGAAAAGATTGAAGCCATTATGAATTGGCCTACTCCAAGGAATGTGATAGATGTAAGATCCTTTATGGGACTTGCAGGATACTACAAGAGATTCATTGAAGGATTCTCCAGAGTTGCACATGCCATCACTTCTTTGCAAAAGAAGGGGATAAAGTTTGAATGGACGTCGAGGTGTGAAGAAAGCTTCCAGTAATTGAAGAATCTTCTCACTAGTGCACCAGTATTGAAAGTTGCAGATCCAGAGAAGGATTTTGTGGTGTGTATCGATGCATGCGAACAAGGGATTGGAGGAGTCCTTATGCAAGACAACCACGTGATATGTTATGAGTTGAGAAAGATGAAGGAGCATGAGAAGAACTATGCCACTCATGATCTAGAGCTTGCAGCCATAGTACATGCCCTCAAGATGTGGAGGCATTACTTGATGGGTAGAAGATTCAAACTAAGGACAGACCATTGTGGTATGAAGTATCTATTTGATCAGCCTACTTTGAATGCTAGGAAAGCGAGATGGCTGGAGTTTTTATGTGAGTTTGATTTTGAAATCAAGCACATAAAGGGAAGAGAGAATAAGGTAGCTGATGCACTCAACAGGAAGATACAGGAAATGCATGTGGCATCCCTTAGTATTTGCCAATAAGATTTGAGGCAGCATATTGTTAGTCATGCTACTGGAGATGAATTGTATGAGCAAGTAAAAGACAAATTGCAGCAACAAAGTATTGAGAAGAGGTATGAGGGATATAAATTTGAAGAAGATGGACTTCTTACTTATAGAGGCAGAATTTATATTCCAAATGTAGCATATTTGAGGAGAGTTGTTATGGATGAAATCCATCAAGCTCCGTATTCTGGTCACCCAGGATACCAAAAGACAATTGCTACAGCCAGAAAGTAGTAAATCTGGCTAGGAATGAAAAAGGACACGGTTGAATACATTTCCAGGTGCATGAAATGTCAATAGGTAAAGGTTGAGCATCAACATCCAGCAGGCTTGTTGCAGCCTTTTCCAGTTCCAGAATGGAAATGGGAAGTTATTTCCATGGATTTCATTACAGGATTGCTGATGACTTGGAGACAACATGATTCCATCATGGTTGTGGTAGACAAGTTGACAAAGGCAGCACATTTTATACCGGTGAAGTCTACGCATAAGACTGATGACATTGTAAAGATCTTCATGAAGGAGATTTTCAAATTGCATGGATTGCCTAAGGAAATAGTCTCTGATAGAGATGTCAAGTTCACTTCCAATTTTTGGAAGGGGTTATTTGCAAATTTGGGTACAAAACTAAACTTCAGCACTGCATACCATCCTCAGACAGATGGGCAGACTGAGAGAGTTAATCAGGTGCTCGAGGACATGCTTCGCATGTACGTGATGGACAAACCAACCAAGTGTGAATATTACTTACACTTGGTAGAGTTTGCTTACAACAATGGATAGCAGGCATCCTTGGGGATGAGTCCGTATGAAGCTTTGTATGGAAGAAGGTGTAGGACACTAGTGACTTGGGATAACCCAGTGAACAGGGTTGTGCTTGGGCCAGAATTGCTCAAGGAAATGGAGCAAGAGGTTGTAAAGATTAGGCAAAATCTAAAAGAAGCACAGGACAGACATAAAAGCTATGCAGATAAGCATAGGGTGAACAGGGAGTTCAGAGTTGGGGATCATGTCTACCTCAGAGTGAGAGCAAAGAAGAGTTCCTTGAAGCTTGGAAGTTGTGCCAAGTTATCACCAAGATATTGTGGGTCGTTTGAAGTGCTTGAAATAATAGGGCTAGTTGCATATAGAATTGCATTGCCTACTAGTACTACAGCCCATAATTTTTTTTATGTTTCTTTGCTTAAGAAATATGTACATGATCCTAACCATGTGATAAATTGGGATGTGATTCAGGTGGAACTCGAGGGAGAGTTCCAAATCGAGCCAATGCGCATCCTCGATAGGAAGGTCACAATGCTCCGGAACTAGGCCATAGGGCAGGTAAAGGTGCAATGGGAGCACTACGGACCTGAAGAGGCTACATGGGAGCTGGAGGATGCCATGTGATTGGCACATCCATTTTTTTTAGTTCTGTAGAACACTGTGGTGGTACCAGTGCAGTATTTTTGTTCAAATTTTGTAAAGCACTGAGGACAGTGCTATTGAAGGGGGAGGGGAATGTAACACCCTAGTTTTAACCTTGTTTGCATTAAATGTATGTGATGTATATATTGTAATGAATCGTGGTGTGGAGCTAAAGGCAAAGGCCCCACCATCGATTTGGTTGTGTTATGTTTAGGCGATTGGAATCGTTGCCGATGGTATATCATGAGATATGGCCAATATTAATTTTGGCATCATGTAAATATGCATTTTTTAATTATATTAAATGAACCCCAACCAACTATGTCACTGCAACCATATTGAAAAGGGCATGATTTTCCTAAGGATAAGGGGGGGAAATTGTTAAACCTTGAACTAATGGGAAAAAATGCCATGTGTCAACCACCCATTTAAAACTGCTGATGTTAGTTGAGGGCAGTTATTGCTGGGAAGTGGTGGGTGGCAGGACTGTCAGTCCTTGCCCACACTCCCACTCCACCAGTAGACTTTCCATCTTCACGTAGGTAGGAAAACCACGACGGGATTCACTCCATTCTTTCTCATCCTCACACGCCAATTGGGATTCACTATCATTTTCTTCACGCAGGGAGACAACCGCCATACTCCATTGTCTTGCTCATTCTCATGCACATGATGCTTCCTGTTTTTTACTCACGCAGCGAGCTGAGAGCCATGTTCTGTCACCCACGATTTCCCTGTGAAGGGCCATTCACATTTTTCTGCTGTGTGTATGTTTTCCTTACCGATTTGTGGCCTGTGTATATGTTTTTTCCTTGCCGAGTTGAGAACCTAGCTTTCCTCTTTCATCTTCGGACTGTGTAATTTTCCCTGGTGGCTTCATTGTTGAGAACAGGCTCTTGTTTTTCCACGTTGGTTGGCTGTGTCTGCCTTTACGTTTTGGGGCTATTGTAGGTTGTTTTGGAGTCGTTTTGGCCATGATAGGGCCAAGAATGGCTCAGGAATTGTTTTCCCTATCCAAGCTGTGAATAGCTTTTTTGACTGCGTGTATGCAGTGGTTGATCTTAGTACTGTGTTGGAGTAGGGACGAGGGCTTGGTTTGCTTGATAAACCTGGTGCATTTTGGAACCACACAGACATAGCTAGAGGGTTTGCTTTCTTATCCACAACCCCTGAATAGCACTGGAAGGGAAGTCTGGGCTTGAGGGACTGATTCCTTGTGTTGGGTGTGTGTGGGTGTCTTAGAAGTCAGGCTAGCCCTGATGTAGGTGTCCCTAGCTCTATAATGAGCTCACTAGCTTAGCATTTAGACTTTCCGAGCTCCTAGATGGCATGATAAACCCAACTGTGTTGGCTTGGCTGTGTTTAGTGTATCCTTGGCTATGTGTAAGCCTACTTGTTCCTTATTCCTTGGGGAATCATGCCCAGATCAGGGGTGGTAGCATTGCTGAGAGATTAAGGAGCACACTGGCCTATGGTTTGGTGGAATGTTGCAGCGACGTAGCTGGTTGCAGGACGAGTTCTTTATAAGATAAGTAATCTTGTCTATTTTACTTCTGCAATTATATTTACTGTTAATAGATTATGATGAACATGTTAAATGAATGAATGTATGTTTGCTTCCACTGTGTATGTGAATGATTATGCATCTTAGCATGTTTTATGTTCAAGCATTTAAATTTTTATGAATGCACATGTTCATGGGGTTGGTTGTACAGATTGTAAATAGCATGGTAGCGTCCTCTTCGCCGATCGGAGGGTCGGGGATGTTACAGTGAAGGTTCAGGGCATTCCAAAGAAAGTTTCTGTAAGGAAAATATCAGCCTTACAAGCAAAGAGATGCATCTGGAACGGATGCAAGTTGTTTGCAGTGAACATCCAAGACATAGAGTCTGGTAGAGAGCGATGCATAGAATACTTCCTCGTTCTTGAAGAATTCAAGGATGTGTTTCCCAAGGAAATCCCAAGATTACCTCCGAAATGAGACCTAGACTTTTCTATTGAACTGAACCCAGGATCAATTCTAGCTTCCAAGATCCCTTACCGCATGAGTGCATCTGAGTGGGTGGAACTAAAACTGCAGCTGTAGGAATTGATAGAAAAAGGGTATATCCTACCCAATGTTTCTCCTTGGGGAGCACCGACATTGTTTGTGAAGAAGAAGGATGACACGATGCAGATGTGCATCAATTACTGTCAGTTGAACAAAATGACTATCAAGAACTGTTATCCACTCCCTAGGATCGATGTCTTGTTTGATCAGTTGGGAGGAGCCGGAATATTTTGAAAGATTGATCTGTGATTCGAGTACCATTAGGTACGGATTCGCGATGAGGACATTCACAAAACCACCTTTCGTACAAGGTATAGGCACTACGAGTTTGTAGTGATGCCGTTTGGGTTGACCAATGCACCCGTGAACTTTATGTGTATGATGGAAAAAATATTCAGTAGGTATCTGGATAAGTTTGTCCTAGTCTTTATAGATGACATACTGGTTTATTCAAAGAATAAAGAAGAACACGAAGAACTCCTTCGCATAGTACTACAAGTGTTGAGAGAGCACCAGCTTTACGCTAAGTTTAGTAAATGTGATTTTTTACAAACCACAAATATAGTGTTTAGGTCACAATATCTCTGAGATAGGGATAGCTGTGGATCCAAAAAATATTAAAGCCATAAAGGATTGGCTTGCCCCTACTAGTGTCAGTTACATTAGGTCCTTTTTAGGATTAGCGAGATATTATCGAAAGTTCATAGAGAACTTCTTGAGAGTCGCTTTTCCCATGACCATCTTGTAGAATAAAGCAAGTTCTTATGGACTGCTAAGTGTGAAGAAAGTTTTCAAAAGCTTAAGTCTTTTTTGATGACCGCACCAGTGTTATGAATTGCAGATCCCGATGGGATTTTGTTGTTTGCAAGGATGCAAGCAAGGAAAGACTTGGAGGAGTCCTCTTGCAAAATGATCACGTGCTCTATTATGAATCTCAGAAGTTAAAAGAGCATGAGTAGAATTACCCTATGCACGATATTGAACTAGATTCCATCATCCATGCTTTGAGGATGTGGAGGCACTACCTCATGGAAAGGAAGTTCCTTCTGAAGACAGACAACATGAGTCTGAAATATTTATTCGATCAACCGGATTTGAATGCAAGGCAAGCCTGGTGGTTGGATTTCCTTAGTGAGTACCATTTCGATCTAAAGCAAATTAAGGGCAAAGAGAATAAGGTTGCCAATGCTTTGAGCCAATGAACTCATATGATAAATGAGGTGACTTTGAGTCAAACTGATGCATATTTGCATGAGAGGATTAGAGAGGCCAACAGAGCTGACCCATTCTATGTGGAAATCCTCAAGAAAGTCCAAGAGGACAGGTTGTTTCAACAACAAAAAGAATACAAGGTAGATGATTCCAGACTGCTATGGTCCATGGATCGTTTGTATGTTCCAGAAGGAGGGGATCTTTGGTCTAGCATCCTCACATAATTTCATCGGGCACCCTACTACGGGCACCCAGGATGTCAAAAAATGATATACTCCGTCAAGAGACACTTTTTCTGGCCTAAGTTAAAGGCTTACATTGCAATGTTTATTGCAAAATGTCAGGAATGTCAGCTAGTCAAAGCTGAGCATCAACATTCTGCAGGATTCCTGCAGTCATTAGCTATTATGAAATGGAAGTGGGAGGCCATTAGTATGGATTTCATCACTGGTTTACCAAAAAGTAAGAAGCAAAATGATTCTATTTTTTTGTTCATCGACAAGTTGTCGAAAGCAACACACTTCATTCTTGTGAATTCGACCTACAAAGTAATGAACATTGATGATATCTTCTTGAAGGAGATATTTAGATTGCACGGGATACCCAAGGAAATCATCTCGGATCGAGATGTTAAGTTTACAGGAAAATTTTGGAGATCTTTATTCTCTGGATTGGAGTCGTAGTTGAACTTAGCACTGCATATCACCCATAGAAAGAAAGAGTAAACCAAACTGTTGAGGATATGCTCAGGATGTATGTCATGAACAACCCCGCGAAGTGGGAGGATTACTTGCGTCTCGTAGAGTTTACGTATAACAATGGTTATCAAATATCCACCAAGATGAGTCCCTTTGAGTTACTCTATGGATGGAAGTGTAGAACACCAGTTACTTGGGATAGCCCAATGGATCGGCTCATATTAGGGCCCGATTTGCTGATGGAATTGGAATAGTTGGTTACCAAGGTCCAGGTGAACCTTAAAGAAGCACAAGACCACTAGAAAAGTTACGCGGATCGGAAAAGAAAAGATAAAGACTTTCAAATAGGCGATCATGTTTACTTGAAAGTAAAAGCAAAACGAATCTCGTTGAGCTTGCGTAGGTGTGGTAAGTTAGCACCTAGATTTTGTGGACCTTTCGAAAATACTGGCCAAGAAAGGGCCAGTGGCATATGAACTAGTGTTACCCGCGCATGTAAGAGTCCATAATGTTTTCCATGCATCTTTGTTAAAGAAATATGTTTATGATACTAAACATGTTGTTGATTGGTCCCTATTACAGGTGGAACCTAAAGGGGATTTTGCCCCTGAGCCTATTCATATACTAGAAAAGAAAGAGGTGCATCTTCAGAACTGCACCGTAGTCCAGTTGAAAGTGCAATGGAAGCACTTTGAGGTTGATGAGGCTACTGGGGAGAATGAAGCCACCATGAGAAAGGATTACCCCACCTTGTTTCATGATGTCATTCCGAGTCCCTAGAACACTCGGGGCAGTGTTGTTCTAAGAGGGGAGGTATGTAATATCCCGAATTCATATATATAACTTATTCTTCATATATTTGGAGGCTTCCCACATATACCTATTTTCCCACCAATTCCTTATATATCTCACACAAGGTTTTTCCTTATCGGATTCCTAAGCGAATCGTCTCGACGACCTATTCCTGGCGAACAAGTAGGAACTATGAAATATCGGAATGCTAATATCCATGCTCCCTTGGCACATATTACAGGCATCGATTGGAGCCTTAATTACTCTCTTATATTGGAGCCTTAATTACTGATTTTTTTAAAATATTAGCTTGTTATATAATGCATGTGTGTGTGAAATAGAATGTTTTCTATAATTGTTTTATGATATTAGTTTTAAAATATTTAATATTTATGTTAAATATAATTTTATGTAATGTTAAGTAAAGTTAAATGTATAAAGTGATTGCATACAATATGATTAATTAAGGTAGAGGAAATTTAGCAGAATGGATAAGAAATATTTCATTGGGACTTAATTTTTTGTCAATGGATTGTTTCAAGTTTTTCAAACATGTTTAAAATTTTCTTAATACATTTTTCCCATGAGTCAACATTGTTTATTTGTTTTAGTTCGTTCTTAGAAAAAATCAAGTGTTTGTTCACATCTTGTCTCAATAAATAAAATACAATGAAACATAGGGAAATCCATCAATGGAAGGGTTACAATTTTGCAATTTTATGGAGTTTACTTTATTATTCTTATAGAAAACATGATATTTCTATGGCTATATGTGTATTTAGATGATATAAAATTGCTTGATTAACATGTTGTGTTGTGAAACATCTACAATTCATCTTTTCTAAGAATTGCACTGACTATTGGACCATCGGTCTTTTGCATTATTTGTTACATTGATCACTTGACTAAGTTTCCTTTTACACATTTTTCCTACCCCATTACTATTTCATTGGGTATTCCACCATCCAACACTACAAATTGATTAGTCATCCCTGCAATCCTAGTGGGATCATTATTAGAATTATACTATAATTTCATTGAACGCCCTATTTGCTTATACTAAGATTTGTTAGGGATCCTGTTTGTTGCAACATGATAATACGATATAGAGGGGATATGAAAAATGGGTTGATACAAATTAATACCTACAATATATGGTGAAACTAGGGGTTTTCCTAATTCAAAAGGTATATTGGGAGGGGGTTTCAAGAATACAATTTTAGGAGAAATTTTCCAATATTTAGTCAAATTAGGGATATTTTTTAATATACTGTGAATGGTCGTGCTATATAACAAGTTCATTGAGTGAACCCCTCGTGGTTGTTGCTTTTATCTGGAATACACATATTATTACTTTCCATGTTCCTAGAATTTATATCAATATTAGTTCCTATTGAATTTATATATTTTCCAATAGCAAAAACTGCATATATATAAATATAAACAAGGATTAATTCCGAGGAGATAAAGACAAACTGTGTGAACTCATCAACAAGTGTGTCGATATCTAGTATGAAAGGAGTCACTTCCATGACAATAGCAATGAACCCTCCAAAACTCACAGAAATAAGCCACATTAGAGAAAATGAGCATCACATTCAATGGAAAAATATGAAAGTATTTTAAGAATGATAATGCATAAATCGAATTGTAGAACAAAAGAGAATATCAATGTCTTCACGTGGAGATTTAAAACAAGAAAGATAAAACATTGATAAGAAAATACAGATAGATAAAAACCTTACCCATGGTAAAGTAAGGAACTAGGTTGGTACTTTTGGTTCTTCCCCTCAAATAACGTGGGGCCACAAATGTAGTAGACAGATGGAGCACAGTCTATTCTAAAAATTCCATTAAAATGAGTAGGAATGACCTCCACCATAGACAATACAGATCTAGATCTTTAAAATAAATTTGTGTCTTAGTGCTTGAAGAACTAAGACACTTATATTATTATGCCCCACAATAAATATGAAAAGAAATAAAATACTTATCTAGAATGAATACGCAACTTTTTGAAGAATGTGAACGCCTATTGCAAAATTAAATAAATAAACAAAAAATTAAAAAATTATGTATTGAAAGCATGCAGCCTTAATCCAATTCCCAATGAAATCATCATCGCCACACTTAAGGTGTGCAACGTACAAAATTCCCAATAAACCAAGCCCACCAAACTTCCAAGGGCTGCATGAATATATAACCTTCAATATGAAATTAAGACCAGCCCTTCAATCTTGATCCCTGCGCACCACTTTTAGGCCATGCACCCTGGGAGTATGAACCTATTCATTGGTTTGTGGTCTCGTGGTGTTTGCTACGAGAAGTCAATGGAGCTTTTGATTATGCGTTAAATTTCCTCATCAAACCAATCATTTTTAATTTAATTTATATTTCGTACTCTGTTGGGAATATCGACCAGTGATGTTTCATTTAGGTATTTCACTAGGAACGTTATGTAAATAGCATAGTTTATGAGCAAAGAAAAAAAGAATTGCATAAATACATAGTGTATTTCTACTGTCTCAAATGAGCGATTCACATTTTTCTTTCCAAGTGTAGAACTTTCGTGCTCGTTTGTTTTGAGCGATTCACATTTTTCTTTCCAAGTGTAGAACTTTCGTGCTCGTTTGTTTTGAAGAGATGGGAGTGTGTATGAAAAAGTGTGGCATGGATATGAAATTCTGTTGGCCATTTGTTGCATTCACAACCACAGCAACTGTTCTGAGCATATAACTTGGATTTGGATGTGTAAGAGGAGAGGAAATACAATTATTACAGTATGACCTAAAGTGTGGCCCCTTTTGGGTTTGACCCTAGACCTCACAACTAATTTCCACAATCTCTTGTATTGGATTACAAATTTTGCAATGCATTTCCCCACATTCAAATCTAGGTACATCAGTTTCAACCTTGTCTTCAGGGTGGACCCTGCAAATGTTGAGTGTATATTCAAGACCGAATTCTCGAATATGTCAAAGTAAGTGATTTTATATGTTTCCAATGGAATGATTATGTTCATGGTTTGTATAATAATCTATGCGACCCTTGAATTTAAGCTCCAATATTTGAATTAGGAGCATGTGTCTCATGAGATACAGTATGAACTACTTTGCACCTAATGGAAACTAAAGGAAATAAGCCACACTTAATGGAATTTTTGAAGTATTTTTTTTTTTAATCTACAAAATTTGAACAAGTCATGAACTTGCCTTGAAAACCAAATTATTAAATTTGTAATTTTTGTATTGAAAGTGTGTGTCTAGAGAACCCCTACATATATACATATAATGGGTTTGTAAAAATAGCAAGTGAATAGAACTTACAACGGGGTTTCCTAGTTAATTTTCTGCAAAGTAGATCAAAATATGGAACATTGAACTAAGAGTGACTAACTAAGTGAAACGAGGGAAAAGGGACCCGAGGAGCCTTATAGTTGGAAGAAACATCAATGGGATACTTTCCAAACTTGCACAACATTCCATAAGCGACCTGGCATAGAATATGGGAGTGTCTTGAAACAATAGCTGAGGAAGCTATGATGGAAACTGGGCAGTAGATACCAACGACATTCATGGATGTAAAGGAAGCTTTTTGCAGTGCTACCATGACAAAGTGAAGGGAACCTCATGACTTAGATGAGAACCCATGAATGAAACATTCAGTACCCTTTTTTTCTATCCGTTAGTCACAACAATGGTTGCAAGGAAACCACGTGGGCATACCTTGGAACAAAGTTCATGAGGAAAACTTAGAAGGCCTTCAAAAAGGACAATAAGGCCATCTGAGGTTGTTTGTAACAAATCATTTTTTTCATAATCTGAATTCAGGCAGGGATAGGGGCGAAATTTAGCCCATGGGCTATTTTTAGGGGTTTTTCTCCAAAAAAAGATTCATCATTTTGCATTTTTTGAAGCCCTGTTTCACCCAATTTTGACGGGGTAAAATTTTTTTACCCTAAAAGTCGCCAAATTATTATATAAACAATATAAAATCCTTGGAAATTAAAATAGTTTTTGAAAAATATTGCCAAACATTTTATAGTTGGTGTTTTAAGAATTGTTAAGATTCACCAACATTTATAGACTTTTAAATAAGTTTGGTTCCTTAAAACATCCCTGAATTTAGGAGAGTATTGGCAGTCCATCATTCACACTAGATCCCCTCAAATGATAAGTCTTATATGACTGCACCCCACTAATGGACCAAGGTCTCTACCAAAGTGACATCCAACGTTTCCACTACTTCAATTGTTGTCGTGGTGATCCTGGTGAAGTGTGCTTGTTTTCTCAGTGAATGGATATTCCCAAGGGAATCGATCGTAGAGCGAACTCGATGTTGGGTAGAGTTGATACTGTTGTTTCTTCTTCGGGATTGCTTATGAAGCCTACTTCAGAGAACTGGCCACTGAGGGATTTGTACTTGAGCCTGCTAAGAAACAGTTCCAGTGCCTGTGAGGAAACCTATGGATTTATGCCACGCATTGATTCTGCGGTGGGGAATCTGTTCTTGATGGTTGTTTATGGATACCTGTTGTTTGTGGTGGCGTCTCTTTTATCAGATGGAAGGGAGATTTAGTTGGTTGTGATGGGTCCTGGTGTTATCGGAAGCTTGTTTCTATGTGTTCTCGGAGCTTTCCCATACACTCTCCTTACTCTAGGTCGTATCCATTATTTTAAGCTGCATATTTCTTTATTAATAAAAGCCGGAAATAATTGCAATCATTACCGTAAGAATGTTTTTGGTTTATCGGCTTATCCATTAGTAAATTCATCTCCCTAACATCATATTGATATCTTAAATAAGTTTTGTTTTAGTTTATTATAAAGACAATATGTACATATGAATATTATCATATCATCAATATGGACAATAATCTTGATTGGCATTGATAGCATCGAGCATACAACAATGTGAACTAATATTTTCTGATTATACATGACTGGCTTATGAAGAAAAGCGGCTTCTTCAATCTCACTGTCAATGCTATTTACATATGATACAATCATTGCAATATCATATCTTCATAACAGACATATACATTCACAGTATCAAACATACAATAATGTAGACGGGAATTTCATGTTTAGAACCGACTGGCTTATGAACAAAAGTGGCAATGCACTCATCCTACAGACAATTCGAACTCTCCCATGATGATGAGCGGCTACAAATTAGCTGGAAGGGATTCAACAACTTAATCTTGGTCGATATAGTACCTACATATGAACAAGAGTTGGGATTTTGTTTGTTAGGATATATTGAGGTTTTTCTCTTGTTTATACAATTGGAATATGTTGACCCCTTTTTTAGCTCCTCTGAATATAGTAAGCAATAACTTAGTCGCTTTCACCCAACTAGTTTTGTATTACCCTAATATCTACACTAATTGAATAATTGAAGGACAGACTTGGTTCTATGTGATGTTCATCCCGTTCAACAAGCAACATAATTTCAAGTTTGGACCATGACATAGAAGCAACAACATCAGAAAGAATCCCACTGAGAACATAGTCCACTAATAACATACAAGAAATAATTGCGTTAAAAAAAATCATCTTAATTGCAAGCAAAATTGAAACTGTAAGCTTCATATGATTATTGTTTATTAATGTTATTGTAAATGCATTTGTGCAAGACAAAATGATACCTGAATAGAGACAAAAATTCGTATTTTGAATCTGAATGTTGTTTGGAAGATGTGCAAGGAACTTAGCCAATCCACGGAAATGGCATATGTGTTGAATATTGCCTCCTCTCAAACAATAAGCAAGAGCAAAAAAATACGGAACATCAATTGCAATAAAACTATAGCAAACAACTCGATCAGAGGTTAGTATGGAATATATTGTAAAACTAAAACCAGTATAGATCCATATTAATTATGGTTCAATCAATCGCCGAGAGGGATCAAGTTCTCTTGAGGTGCAAACCCTTTTTAATTTACAAAAATGTCTAATAAGTATTCCTACTTGGGACGGAAATGACCAACTTGCTTAAGTAATTTCAAAATAGGGTAAATATCAGTAAAAGAATGAGATGAGTAACATTAATAATCATATAATCAAATAGTTTTCCAAAAATTGTTTTACTTGTCTTTCTTTAAATCTACTTAATGAATATTAAGAGTAGTTAATGAGTAAAACAGTCCATATAAAATTTTAAAATCTAGATTTCCATAATAAATTTGAATTTGAAAAATATTTTACCATCAAATGAAGATTTTAAACATTTATCCAAATGTTTTTGAGAAACTACTTGTTTTTCTCTATAACTAAAAATGAACATTTACATGTTAGGGTAACCTTGACATGGGAATGAGAAAGGTTGTAAGTGGTTTAAGTCACATGGTTTTAGGGGCACGTGGCTTCTTGTTAGTTGTTTTTGCATTTAAAGAACCTTATAAATATGGTTGTAATACTCCATGGTAATGTGCTAAAGTAAGCATGAGAGAAATTTGATATATAATTACATAAATGTGTTTTACAATTTAGCTAATTTAAAATTAAATTTTAGATTTTCTTGGTTTTATAATTTTTTTTTTACTACTCAAGTCAATTGAATTTTACTACTCAACTTGTAAGATTATGAGTATTGCTTGAATATGGTTGTATATTTATATGAGTATAATAATTTTTATCTTTTATGTTTTTAATTATAGGTCGACATGTTCTAAGTGTTGGTATTACGAGGAGTATTGGATTCCTTCTATTGTGAATAATTAGAAAACCTATTTCCGAGTAATCTATTTCTGTTCCGTTTCGTCGTCTTTAAAATATGTTTATAAGATAACCCCAAAAATCTGATAAAATAACCCCAAAAATTGAAGGAAAAATTGGAGCTCGGATTATGACGCAATCTATCCTACAATTAAATCAAACAATTAGTAAATGGAAAGATTGTGATGCAACAACTCCTTGAAGGGTTGGGTGGAATGTCGCAGAAGGTTCTAAATTTGAATTTAGAATTTGGAAATAATGTGATGCAACAGCTCCTTGAAGGGTTGGGTAGAGTTGGGTCTTCTAGTTCTAATAACATCTGAGCATGTAGTACCATTCCACACATGATCCAAGTCAAAATCTCTACGACTAAGAGTGTCAATATCCTATAGTTGAATATAATTAGGAGGAATAAGGCGATACAACTATTGCCATTCATATATGCCATCATCAATGTTAATTTCCGCTTGGATTGTATCATCATCTTCTTCAATAATATATGGTTTCAATGGTAATCTCTCAACATGCCATGAATGATAGGTAAAATCCCCCCAATTTTGAATAATAATATATGTGGTGATAGCTATATCAATGGGAATATTTCTAAATTGTTTATATAGAAGTAATTCACCTAGACAGACTGATTCAAAACTATCTGAATCATCCTTAGGAACTTTAGAAAATCATGGCCACACTCGAACTATTGAGGGTTTATCTCTTGGATTCCTTGGTTCTTTCTTGGGTCATGGGAAAAAGGAGCAAGATCGTGTTGTTTCTATGAGAGACCAGTGTTCAAGAAATGTAGGTATGTTTTGGTATTGTTGGAGGAATCCAAAGTTTGTAGGGAATTTGTTGGGATCATAATTAGATTGAAGAATTTTTTTTTGAATATTTTCCTACCAACATTTACTGAAATTAATTTATAACTACAAATAAGGAGTGGGATCTTTAGCAACATATGGCATGTTTCTTATGCTCTAATGTCTCTATCTACAATCGTTTCTGCAAGGAATTTTTTATATGCACATATTGAAGGATATTTAGATTCGACAACATTGGATATCATTGTCAACATATCTTTATAACTTTCTGATCTTCTTCTAGCTTTTGAATCATATTTCGCAATGTATTTCAAGACTGCATGATGTGAAACAACTGGTTGGAAATCAAAATTAACACACCACATTGAAAGAATTGGTACATTATGGGATTTTAACCTATCATCATTATGTCCAGGTTCATATTTCTGTTGTCCTTTATCATTGATAAATAACTGTGATGACCTGAAGCTCCCATGGTGTATTATAGCTACATGTGTAGGTGGATATTTTCTCTCATAAGCATGAATTTGTACTGTGTCTTGTATGTCGTTGATCTCTATTTTCCAATTATTTGTAGTCCTCAAGAGGATTTGTATTGAATATTTCAGTGATATATAATAATCAAGGGTATTCATGCAAAGGTCAATGAAAAAATATATTCCTATGGTGTCTATCACTGTTATGTTTTACAAGATTATAGAAATATAACTCAATTGCAAATAAAAATTAGAATATATAAAAGAAATACAAAACACAGAAACAAAGGAAAACCCAACAACCCTTCGTATCGAGATGATGGCTCTTGAGAGAAAAGATGTAACGTCCCCGACCTTCCGACCGATGAAGAGGACACTACCACACACTAAATCAACCAGGCATCTAGCCCCATGAACATGAACATACATGCATATAATGCTGAAGCATGATACTTAAAAACATAAAACATATTATGAAGCATAATAATTCATATGCACAATAGAAGCAAAACATATCAATCAACATTTAACATGTACATCATCATTCATTAATGGTAAATATGGTTGTAGACACAAGTTAGGCAAGAATAATTATCTTATAAAGAACTTGTTTTGCAACCAACTACGTCGCTGCAACGTTCCACCCATCCATAGGCCCTCGCACTCCTTAATCTCTGAGCAATGCTGCCACCCCCGAGCCGGGCATGATTCCCCAAGGAATAAGGAACTAGCAGGCTTACACATAGCCAAGGATAACAACACCACAAGGGTACATAGTTCGGCCAAGCCAAAACAGTTGGGTTTATCAGGCGAACAACTGATCAGCCAAGCCAACTAAGTTGGGTTTATCAGGCCATCCAGGAGCTAGGGAAAGGCTAAATGCTAAGCTGGTGAGCCCATTTAAGAGTTACAGACACCGACACCAGAACCAACCTGGCTTCTAAAACACCCACACACACACCCAACACAAGGAAATCTGTCCTTTCTCTGCAACACAGTCCCTTAGACCCTGATCTCCCTTCCAGTGCTATTCAGGGGTTATGGAGAAGAACGCCAGCCCACTAGATCTATCTGTGTGGTCCTAACCCACTAGGTTTATCAAGCACATCAGGCCCTCATTCACCACTCCAATGCAGTCTGAGGAAAAACCACTGCGTGCATGTAGCAAACCAGCTATTAAGCTTTAACAGGGGAAAAGCAACTCCCTGGATCATTCTTGGCCCTATCGTGGCCAAAATGATCCCACAGCCGCCTACTGCAGCCAATTCACAAGGGAAAACGTAGCTAACAAAGGTGGAAAACAACAGGAGAAAACCATAGCAATGGCTCACGATGAAGCAACAGAACGTCGCACAGTCCAGACACAGCAACAACGTTGGAAAAACAATGGTGGACTAAAAATGCAGACTCTATGTAGGAGCAGGAGGAAGTACATATCCGCATACTAACGGTTGGTGAGGAAGAGGAGAACCAACCCCCACACAAGGATTGTAATCCCCAACACTAAACTCTCTGTTCATCCTATGCTTATCTGCATATCTTTTCTGTCTGTCCTGTGTTGCCTTCAGATTCTGTCTAATCTTTACAACCTCTTGCTCCATTTCCTTGAGCAATTTTGGTCCAAGAACAACCCTATTTATTGGATTGTCCCAAGTCACTCGTGTCCTACACCTTCTTCCATACAAAGCTTCATACGGACTCATCCCTAAGGATGCCTTCTGTCCATTGTTGTAAGCAAAATATACCAAGTGTAAGTAATCTTCCCACTTGGTTGGTTTGTCCATCACATACATGCAAAGCATATCTTCAAGCACCTGATTAACCCTTTCTGTCTTCCCATCTGTCTGAGGATGGTAGGCAGTGCTGAAGTTTAACTTTGTACCCAAATCTGCAAACAACCCCCTCCAAAAACTGGAAGTGAACTTGACATTTCTGTCAGAAACTATTGCCTTCGGCAATCCATACAATTTCAAAAACTCCTTCATAAAGATATTTGCAATTTCATCAGTCTTATGCGTAGACTTCACTGGTATAAAATGTGCTACTTTTTTCAACTTGTCTACTACAACCATGATGGAATCATGTTGTCTCCAAGTCATCGGCAATCCTGTAATAAAATCCATGGAAATAACTTCCCATTTCCATTCCGGAACTGGCAAAGGCTGCAATAAAACTATGGGATGTTGATGCTCAACCTTTACCTATTGACATTTCATGCACCTTGAAATGTATTCATCCATGTCCTTTTTCATTCCTGGCCAAAAGTACTGCTTACTAGCTGTAGCAATTGTCTTCTAATATCCCGGGTGACTAGAATATGGAGCTTGATGGATTTCATCCATAACAACTCTCCTCAAATTTGCTACATTTGGAATATAAATTTTGCCTTTATAAGTAAGAAGTCCATCTTCTTCCAATTTATATCCTTCATACCTCTTCTCAAGACTTTGCTGTTTCAATTTGTCTTTTACCTGCTCATATAATTCATCTCCAGCAACATGATTATCAATCTGCTACCTCAAATATTATTGGCAAATACTAAGAGATGTCGCATGCATTTCCTGCACCTTCCTGCTGAGTGCATCAACTACCTTATTCTCTTTTCCCTTTATGTGCTTGATTTCGAAATCAAACTCACATAAAAATTCCAGCCATCTCGCTTGCCTAGCATTCAGAGTAGGGTGATCAAACAAATACTTCAGACCACAATGGTCTGTCCTAAGCTCAAATATTCTACCCATCAAGTGATGTCTCCACATCTTAAGAGCATGTACTATGGTTGCAAGCTCTAGATCATGAGTGGCATAGTTCTTCTCATGCTCCTTCAAATTTCTTGAATCATATCACGTGGTTGTCCTGCATAAGGACTCCTCCAAGCCCTTGTCCTCATGCATTGGTACATACCACAAAATCTTTCCTTGGATCTGCAACTTTCAATACTAGTGCACCGGTGAGAAGATTCTTCAACCACTGGAAGCTTTGTTCACACTTTGAAGTCCATTCGAACTTTATCCCCTTCTTTTGCAAAGAAGTGATGGCATGTGCAACCTTGGAAAACCCTTCAATGAACCTCCTGTAGTATCCTGCAAGTCCCATAAAAGATCTTACATCCGTCACATTTCTTGGAGTAGGCCAATTCACAATGGCTTCAATATTCTCAGGGTCTACTGATATACCCTCTTCTGAGATAATGTGACCCAAGTACTGAATTCTATCTCTGTAGAAGTCACACTTGCTCAGTTTTGCATACAGCTGATGCTCCCTGAGCAATTGCAATGTCAGTCTCAAATGCTCTTCATGTTCTTCCTCATTCTTAGAATAAACAAGAATGTCATCAAGGAAAACAAGAACAAACTTGTCCAAATACTTACTGAAGACACTGTTCATAAGGCACATAAATGTAGCTGGTGCATTGGTGAGACAAAATGGTACCACTACAAACTCATAATGCCCATACCTTGTCCTGAAGGCTGTCTTATGAATGTCTTCGTCCTTGATGCTCACCTGATGGTAAACGGACCTCAAGTCAATCTTGGAAAATACCTTTGCTCCTCTCATTTGATCAAAGAGGTCATCAATCATAGGAAAAGGATATTTATTCTTCACAGTAACCTTGTTCAACTGTCTGTAATCAATACATATCCTGAGTGTACCATCTTTCTTCTTTACAAACAGAACCGATGCTCCCCAAGGATACACACTCGGTCGGATATACTTCTTTTCCAACAACTCTTGTCGTTGCATCTTCGGTGTACTACTCTTGTAGGGTGTCTTGGAAAATGGTGCTACTTCTGGCACAAGTTCAATGGTGAAATCAATGTCCCTCTTTGGAGGAAGCCCTGGAATCTCATCAGGAAACACATATTTGAATTCCTGTAGCACCTGATAGTCCTCCAACCTAGGAGTTTCATCTCTTGTTGGTTCCAGAATATGAGCTGCATACAACTGGAAACCTTTCCTACAGAACTTCTTCATCTGCATTGCTGAAACCTGTCTTACTGAAATTACCTTCAGAATACCTTTCACAACTACTGGGTTTCCTTCTTCATCAGTGCATTCAAAAGTGTTTTTATAACAGTCAAGCTTTACTCTGTGAGCCTCTAACCAATCCATTCCAATGAGAACATCATAGGAACCAAGTGGTAGGACATTCAGATCTACACAAGTGATCAATCCATTCATGACTAATGGACACTTCTCCACCACTTCACTGACCTTTCTCTTAGTCCCAGTGGCTAGCTGAACTAACCAATATTTCCCATGCTTTACCTTCTTAAAATCACAAATATCCACTACTCTAGGAGTAATGTAACTGTGATTAGAACCAGGGTCAATCAAAATAGAAACAGATGTTCAACAATCTTACTTGCAACTTCAACCACAGTTGATTGGTGATCTACCTAGTGGTCCTCCAGTGCTGCATAAATTCTAGGGACTGCCCTTGCTAGTTGAACCACTGTTTCTACTTCCTGAATGTTATAAGCTGGCCTTGCATTTTCATTCTCAAGTGGACAATATCTGGGCAAGTGGGGTCCTTCACATTTCCAACATTTGAGTGGACCTTTATTCTGATGTGGCTCTTTAGGATTTCCACCTATCACTCCAACTAGATTACTCGCATCTTGGGATGGCTGCTTCTGCTGATTCCTGAATCTAGAAGGTTTGAAACCTTTCCTTCTTTGGTCAAACCTCTCATTCTTCTTGTCCTTCCATGCCTTATGGTAATCAGGTTTACCTTTTCTTTGCTCATAGCAATACTTAACCTTCCTTATCGCTTCTTCAAGAGTTCTTGGTTCATAAAACTCAATTCTATCTTTGTAGGCTTGAGGCAATCCACTCAGAAACCGCTGGACCTTCACTTTTTCATCTCTAATGTACCAGACATACCTCAACAATTCCAAGAACTTATTGGCATATTCATCCATGGTCTGCTGTCCCAATCTCAGCTCATGGAACTCCTTGATCTTGTCATCATAATACCTGTCAGAGAGGTATTTATGCCTGAAATACTTCTTTAACTGTTTCCACTTCAGTCTCCTTTCACTGATCTTCTTTACTTGCTTGAAGCGTTCCCACCAAATGGATGCTCTTCCATTCAAATTGAATATGGCAACTCTTGGCTTCATGTTTCCCAAATAATCCTGTGCTTGAAAGTACTTCTTTATCCCAAGAAGCCAAGCTTCAGCCTCTTGTCCAGTCTTTATCTCACCATCAAATGTAGGAGGTTTAGCTTTCCTAAATTCATCTCGAGAGCGATACCTATGGTGCCTTCTTCTTTTCCTTTTATGAGAAGATGAACTGGTATCTCCACTGGATTCTTCAGAGTCAGATGAACCACTGGAAATCCTTCTCCTCCTCCTAGTGCTACCTTTACTACCTTCGGGTCTTGATGTACCTCATCCAGAATCTATCTTTCTTTGCAAGTCTGCCAAAATCTGCAACATGGCAGCATTCAACTGATGCTGCTCTTCCTGGGCTTTAATCAAGCTTCTCATGGTGGCTGCAACCTCGGACGGTGTCTCCTGGAATCTTCTTCCATTAGAATCTATGTCGTCATCATTAGAGGAAATTTGGGGTCTAAAATGGGCCTTATAAGAAAATGTGCCAAAATAAGTTTTTGTGAGTTGGAATTCAAGAACCAATAGAATTTCAATAAAATAAGTCAACCATAATGGTTGAATTGACATATTTGTCATTAAAAAAAACTACTTTTTTTGTTTGTATTTTCGACATATCTCATTGTGTTTTTACTCAAATTTCGATTGGGAGAGCTCGTTGGATGCGGATTTTGATTCCACATCCAACGAGTACCCACACTACATACTTTTGATGGACCTCTCTACCCCAAAAACAAGAAATACCCGAAAAATGTGATGATGACATCATCATCACGTTTTTTTCAGGTATTTCTTGTTTTTGAGGTAGAGGGGTCCATCAAAAGTATGCAGTGTGGGTACTCATTGGATACGGAATCAAATTCTGCATCCAATGATCTCTCCCGATCGAAATTTGAGTAAAAACACAGGGAGATATGTCGAAAATACGAACACAAAAAGTAGTTTTTTTCTTTCTTCCTGCAAAATTAATAAATATTATTTTTATTATTTTAACTATTATTTTATTATTTTCCTTAGGAGGCCCATTTTAGACCCTAAAATTCCTCTAATGTTCCATTGCGGATATTTTCTCCCATGGCATCTCCTACACGCTCGTAAGAATCTCGAGCATCATATTTGTCATGGGTTCTCATGATTGAACCACCTCTTGCTTTCCACACTGTTCTTCTTGGAATACTGCTCTTGGAAGTGGTCTATAATTCTGCAAATGTGTTAGTAGAAAACTGTTAGATGCATATCATTAATATAAATCAAAACCACTTACCTTCCTCTAGAGAAACATAATAATAACAGTTTTGCTTAAAAACACAAAATCTTCTCTTCTTCCTTTTCAGCCCTGTGACCACTGACAATCTACTGAAAGTCTACTGAAAGGCAATTGAAAACTACTTGAAAAATCACTGAGAAGTTCTCTCGAAAACCGAAATCTCCTTTGGCCCAATTGGATCTCCTCCCAACTATCTTTCCGACACTTCGGTGGTCAAAACACCTAGCTCATCAACGGTATGTTCATTATTTTCCCTCTGGAGTGTTGAGTCCGTAGTGATCTAACCCTCTGAACTGTAACAGTGATTCCAAGGTCTATCCATCAGTGGTTTCATCAGCTAAGGTCTTCCATGTTATTGGCAGTCAGACGCATTATTCATCAGGTGCGCAGTCCCTTGGGCAACCGCAACGGTGGAAAGTGATCTCACTACGGGTTCCGCAGACATCTATCGGCTATCGGACCTACTATCCATCGGGTGGATAGTGTCTTAGACTACCTCAACGATAGATTTACAACCCTCGAATTATTTCGATCGACGACCAACAAACCTTCTAGGGTTTTTGCGGATCATAGCTTGTCGGCGGTCGGAGTGACTAATCTTTGCGGAATCGACGAGTGGAAATACTAATGCATCAGTGGAATAGTTCCCTCGGCAGCCACAATGGTGGACTGACAAATAGCTAAATTCTTCTATGGTGTCAGTGATCCCAACAAATATTTTCCACCGATAGCATCGACAGTCCGAACAACTAATTTCTTCCAGTGTCTGCCGCCGCATCGGCGGTTCCGTCATCTTAATTTCACCGACAATTTCCATACTTAGAGAAATTTTCAAAAATTTTCTCTTTAGTCTTCTTTTTAGCAGCTTCATCGACTCAACCATCTCTTATTCTTCACCAATCCGTTTAACTATCTGTCAGCGAAAGCTTCCTTTATCTTCCGCCGACTCCGTCGGCTCCATCTTCCCCTATATGTCGCCAATCAAATCAATTGTTTGTCACCACCATATCGGCAAATTAAACCTCAATACTTCCACAGTGTCAACGCTCCCGAGCATTAAACAACACCTTAGTTATGTTATCGGAACTCGGAGCCACTATTCACTAAACACCTCATCATTGACGAGTGGAAAGACTAATGTATCAACGGGATAGTTCTCTAACCAGCTGCAATGGTGGACACTTGAACAAATAATTTCCGTCGATTGGCGCTCCGATGATCTATCTTTCGCCGATCGCTGGTGGTTTTCCACACTTAAACAAAGTTTCAAAAATTTTCTTCTTCCTTCCATGTCGTCGATCCCATCCTCTAGTCATCGGTGATCCCAACCACTAACATTTTCCAATGGCCGATGATCTCATGCCTTAGAAAATTTTTGAAACTTTCCTCCTCTATCTTCCACCACATCGGCTGTCGGATCAACTATCTTCCGCAGCATTGGCGGTCGGAGGCTCTACCCGTCGAAAGCATAGTTTCCTAGCCATCCGCAACGGCGACGCACAATCAGCCAGTCTCTTCCACTGTAGTCGTCAAACTTTCACCGCATCGGCAACGTAATCATCTAAGCATCGACGATGCGATCAACTAATCATCACCGATTGCTGATGATTTCGCTACTTTGTAATTTTTTTCCAAATTCCTCTCCGTCGCCGATCAATCTACTATCCTCTACCGACGTGTCATCAACAATTCCTTCAACTAAGTGGTGCCGATCACCGATGGTCGGCGTCGGGTGGTCTTCAGACTAATTCTTCCGCTGTGTCGAAAGAAATTCTCACTGAGTTCTTCGATGCGTCGACGATTTTAACACTTAAGCAAAATTTCTCAAAACCTTCTGCCATTGGGTGGGCTTCAAACTAACACTTCCGCCATGTCGAAGGAACTTTGCACTAAGTTCTCTGATGGGCCGACGAGTGAGGAACGCAATTCCTTCCACAATCTTCTTCTAATTGTTGTACATTGGGTGACCTTCAGACTATATTTTCCACTACATCGGAAGAAGTTCGCACTAAGTTTTCTGATGAACCGACAATTTTGGCACTTAGAAAATTTTTGTGAATTTTCTTGTCATCACCCATTTCTCCTGGTTTCTTCTGGGCAGTGAGCAACCTGCCTCTGTTAACTGATCTTTTCATGGCCCTCTGAGGCCCAATTGCTACAACATAAGCTCTATCACCGCATCTTCACATCCCATTCAGGCCCATGCTGCAACCCGAGCTCTGATACCACACTGTAACGTCCCCGACCCTTCGACCGGCGAAGAGGGCGCTGCCACACACCAAATCAACCAGGCATCTAGCCCCATGAACATGAACATACATGCATAAAATGATGAAGCATGATACTTAAAAACATAAAACATATTATGAATCATAATCATTCATATACACAACATAAGCAAAACATATCAATCAACATTTAACATGTACATCATCATTCATCAATGGTAAATATGGTTGCAGGAACAAGTTAGGAAAGAATACTTATCTTATAAAGAACTTGTTTCGCAACCAACTACATCGCTGCAACATTCCACCCAGCCATAGGTCCGCGTGCTCCTTAATCTCTCAGCAACGTTGCCACCCTCGATTCGGGCATGATTCCCCAAGGAATAAGGAACTAGCAGGCTTATGCATAGCCAAGGATAACAACACCACAAGGGTACATAGTTCATCCAAGTCAACACAGTTGGGTTTATCAAGCGAACAACTGATCAGCCAAGCTAACCAAGTTGGGTTTATCAAGCCATCCAGGAGCTAGGGAAAGGCTAAATGCTAAGCTGGTGAGCCCATTTAAGAGTTACAGACACTGACACCAGAACCATCCTGGCTTCTAAAGCACCCACACACACACCTAACATAAGGAAATCAGTCCTTTCTTTGCAATGCAGTTCCTCAGACCCTGATCTCCCTTCTAGTGCTATTCAGGGGTTGAGGAGAATAAATCCATCCCACTAGCTCTGTCTGTGTGGTTCCTAACCCACCAGGTTTATCAAGCACATTAGGCCCTCATTCACCACTCCAATGCAGTCCGAGGACAAACCACTGCATGCATGCAGCAAACCAGTTATTAAGCTTTAACAGGGGAAAAGCAACTCCCTGGATCATTCTTGGCCCTATCGTGGCCAAAATGATCCCATAGCCGCCTACCCAGCCAATTCACAAGGGAAAACGCAGCCAAAAAAGGTGGAAAACAATAGGAGAAAACCATAGCAATGGCTCATGATGAAGCAACAGAACATCGCATAGTCCAGACATAGCAGCAACGTTGGAAAAACAATGGTGGAGTAAAAAGGCAGACTCTATGGAGGAGCAGGAGGAAGTACAGATCTGCAGACTAATGGTCGGTGAGGAAGAGGAGAACCAGCCCCCACACAAGGATTGTAATCCCTTTTAACTCCGCTCTGCATGGGAAAAACGAATAGCTCACGATTGGGATAGTGGGCAGACCATCCGCAACCCAAAAGGCATGTCGTGGAGAGAGTGTAGGTGTGGGCGTAGTGGTTTTCCTGCCAGCAATTAGATGCCCCAACTAACAACATAATATTTAAGGTGGTGGTTGGAGGAGACAAGGAAAGATGAGAAATCAAACAGGGTGGTGACACATGGCTTTTCCCATAGGATCTAGGTTTATCAATTCCCCCCTTAACCTTAGGAAATCATACCCCTTCTCAATTTGGTTGAAGGGAACATAGCTGGTTGGGTTTATTTAATTAAAAAGCATAGTTATATGATGCCACAACTTAATATATGCCGTATTTCCCAATATACTATCGGTGACAATTCCAAACCGAAACATAACATAACCAAATCGATGGTGGGGCCTTGGCCTTTAGCTCTGCACCATGATTATTTATAATGTATATATATATATATATATATATATATATCATGTATATTTAATGCATTAGGGTCAAAACCGGGGTGTTACAAAAGAGAAGAATAAAGAGAGAGAGAAAATGTCTCTCTATGTTACAGAGAGAAATTCCTATGGCTTGGGGTACCACAACAGACAGCTTGACTCCAGAAATCAATCCTTTCCAATATGCAATAGAAATTAAATATCTAACACTAAAGGATCGGACCTCGTACCTTATTCCGGATGGTTGAAGTAGATCCTTGTTGAGCTTTCCAACTTTAGCTTGAATTGATAGATTACTTCCTCAACAACAAGTAAACAATACAAGCATACTATATATATTGGTGTTAGATCTATTCTAGGATATATGATCAACAATGTATAAGCATTTGAAATCATCCCATGGATAAAATATTCATTCAAACATACATTATTGGACAGGAAAATATATTTCTATTAATATAAAATCAGAGATTACAATGGATACAACCTTTGTCGGCATGTCTGCAAATCGGAGAAACTGAATCCCCCACTTGGGCCTCCACCACCTCAATCCTCCATCTCTCGATAGCAAGCTCACAAGAAAAAGGCAAGCTTGGGAAGAACACAAAAGTGCTCCAAGGGACAAAGGGATGCAGACTCAAGCACAAGTTCCGACAACAATGGACTATAGTTTCTTTGCTCTCAATTCTCTCTTATGCCTTCAATGTACAAAAGAGTTCCTTATATATCTTTTCAAAAGGGGTAATGAAAGGTCGAATCCGAAAGATCTCAAGGCATATGGAAGGCCAGGAGTTAAGTGAGTCAGATCCATGTCAAAGAAAACTCCAAAAGGATTTGGATTATGCACACATCCCGATGTACGCGGTTGTAGGGGTCAAACCCACGTATATACGTGATTAAGGGTTTAAAAGTCACATGTATTAATTTTCACATGCTTTTAGGGATGGTCAAGGAAACATCAAAGGACAAAAAATGGTCCAAGGGCTCTAAGGAGTCTGCAGAGGGACAGGGGAAGGCCATACAAGTTTGATTCACCTGGAGTGGTAAAATCGGCTATAACAGATGCCCCCTAATGTGTGAGGTCAGAGGGGTCATACGATGGCTGAAATACATTATAATTCCATCCCAGAAGTGGAGTGATGAAGGATCCCAAAAGGAAGACCAGCCACCCAATTAGCATAGTACAATGATACAACTCTGCATATAACTGCAAATACATACAACAGTCCTGGATACATAAGAGTACAATGGCCGTGAATAGGCATGATACAAGATATCACATAAGTGGTCATCGCCACGTACAATATACATAGATCAGAATCTCCATGATGAAGATATACAAAGGACCATGATCTCCATAATGGCTGGAAATGTCTAACATAGACTGGAATCAAGTCACGAGAGTTGAAATCTCGTGAACACTGGCACGATCAAGGAGGTAGCACATAAGAGATGCCACCAATATGGAAGGTCTTCTACACAAATCGCTATGAGTACTGTTTGTGCCAGAAATTGTTCCTAAGGCTAGGGGAACAAGCCAACACAATCTCAAGGGTAAAACTCAATAAATAAAACAAAGTTTAGGGTTTTTGGTATGATTTAAATGGTTGTAAGCTTCAAGAACAGTCAGGGAATACATTCAGAAGAAAAGTAACAACTAAATCATAAACATAAACTGATAAATATGCATAACATATATAACAAGATCCAATCAAAAACAACATTAAGGTTCATACATAAACAACAAGCATTACCAGCAAACACACATTAACCAGCAATGAATCTGTCAATTTAAGCAACTAGACAAGAAGAAAAATGAAGCCAATACAAACAACTGAAGGATAAAGGTCATGTATATCTCATAATTTTATCAGTAAATGCCTATAAGAGTTATAGTACTTATCTCTGAACAAGTTTGCAGACAAAACAGTCTTGTAAACCTCCTGATGCTCCCAAAAATCAGAACCTCTAAAATGTCTTTTCCACCTCTCTAAATAGTTACAAAGAAGTAGTTCCATCTCCCCTTCATTAGGTCGAAATTGAAACTACCCAGCAGTTACATTAACTAACTAACTTAACTAATTTACTAAAAATAGCAAATCGGATTCCTGGCAAATATGGCGAATTTCTGGAAAATAGGTGTCAACGAAGCTTCCATATCTCTCAATTGGTGACATCTATGTAAAACCTGAGAGAGATTTTTGTAAATGGGTCTGTTATGGACAAAAACCTCTCTTTGTTTTTCAAAATTCATCGCCAATCGATCAGAATATGCCCCGTAAAATGAACACTAAAACAGGAAAATATTGAATATTTAAACTCCCTGAAAAATAGGCTGCAAAGATTTAATTGAATCTTTCAAACCTTGACCGCTGTTGCAAAACGGAGAGAGGTTTTTGTATATGGTTATCTTAGGAACAAAAACCTCATTTGGTTTTCAAACATTCCTCTCCATTAGCGCGTGGTAGGCATTTTAATTCAATCACTCAAAACAGGAAAAATAGAGCAGAATTCTGTGCCAAATACCCTGTTGAAAAGCATTTTTCTCTTTCTTAAAGTATCAGCTGATGAAGTGCTGTGTAAGCTGTATCTTCTCATGTACATATGAATTTTCAATGATAGGGATAAGCATTGCCTCCATTACATTGATGTTGTTTTTGTCCAGAATATTGCTAACAAGCTTTTCCACTAACTAGCCGCTTGAGTTCAGCTAATTCTCTCTCCATGTCTTTCACACTTTCAAGGGTATCTTCATGTTTAGTCATTTCTCCATTTCTGTTCAATGAAATACAGGGTAGGTCCTTTACTAGATTCCACACTTTTACCTCTGGAATTTTCATTTCATACCTCTGTTCCTGCAGCTTCTGTTCATGAAATCTTTGAGTTCCTCCATTGCATAGTTCAGCACTTCCAATTGTGGAACCCTGTAAATCTGCAATTGATCTACTCATCGAGTGATCTACCATTGTATAATTAGTAATCATTGTCCTAGAGGAACAAGACATATCCACTGCATGACCTGCACAGTGATCTGCAATTGCTTTGTGCAATCACTGAATTTCCCTTTCTGTTCCGAATGACTCCCTGTCATCAAGCTGTGACTGTAAATTTGTCATGTGTGAAATTTGATTATTTATGATTTACAGCTGATCAGTAATCTGAGCTTGCATCTCCATTATCATCTCATCTCTTCTTTTCAGCTGTTCCCTCAATCTGTGTATGACATCACGTTTGCTAAACAGATCAGAGCCTGTATCTAATGTACATACTGATTCTGAGCTATTGAACTGTTGTAAATGCACATTGGGCATATCAAGTTGCTCTGGGGATACCCATAAAGGGCTATTTGCTGTAATATCAGCATATTGCAAGTTATTTGGTGAGGTGGTATCAAATTTCCCACCAGATAAAACAAACTGGTAATTATATCCTTTCTTTCCATCAAAGTCAGCATGATTCATGAACATCTCTGCACAAAAAGGTTTTCTATGAATGAACTCTGTTATCCTTTTTGAAATTGATGGCAGACTGTTCATCCGACACCTATCTCTTTTCAGCTCATCAAAGTGATACTAGGCCTTCCTGTATTTGCCTTCATATGTTTCGAAAAACAATTAAACTCTGCACCAGACAACCCAGTTTTCAGCAACTTCTAGGTATCATATGTATCATTCATTTAGACAAGATACTCTCATAAACGTTTCTCCTCCATTTGGTATTTGAGTGATCCGTATGGAAGCTGAATGCCATTCCCATATAAGCTGAAGCTATTGCAAATGACAGTAGGCAAATGTGTGAAAAACTGATGTCCATTCACTCCAACTAATAGGTGATAAACTCAGTGCCGAATGATAATATAACACCCTCAAAAGTTCACTCTCAGGCAGAAATTGGCTAGTCTAGGGCATCAGAATAGAGTTGCTACATCTGACTAAAAGATTGAATAATAAAGAGTGAATAACAGCAGCAAACCATCATTGAACAAAATCACGAGCTACTAAATGTGGACCTCCCCTGATCAGTTCATTTGATGCATTGTCTGGCTTATCTTCATTAAGTTCATCTTTGACAAAATTGAGTTCACCGATTTGATAATTTGATCTGTTAGGTTCAAAGCCTTCTATTGATGTTGATGAATTGGTATCATTTTCACTACCATTTCAAGTTTCTGATTTTCTGCTTTCATTTCCATTCAAATTATTTTGCAATGCCAACGAATCGATTTCCTTTATGTATCTCTCTTCTCTTGCACCAACATCCACTTCCTTCATCTCTTGAAAACCACATTCATGGTTACAAGACAATGAACCTTGCTTTTCTTTCACTGTCAATTTTTTGACTTCATCTTTTCCATCCGTTGTTACAGAGTGATCCTGGCTGTTTGTATGTAGTCTCTGTTTTTTCAAAGCTTTAGTTCCATGGTAAGTAGAATCTGCTCTAGTTAGCATTCGCTTTTATTTGGGGGAATCAACTGCTTCATGTCCGACAGAATCATTTGCTGGAAGAGAGGAATAAAGCATTTTTGAATTTTCACATTCAGGCCCTCCTGAAGTAGTGCTCACTGAAGTTGGGGAATCATCATCGTGTTCATAATCAACTAATCCAAGAGACTGTCCCCTGACCCCTGATGAGTCCAAGACACTTCCATTTCCGACATTTGCACTTGCTAATTGATTGCACGAAGCAGAGGTACGAGCAGCTACCAAGTTATCTTCATCAACACTGAAGTCGCATGCTATTTGTCAATTGGAAGGCCCAAAGTGACATTGGGAAACAAATCTGTCTTCAGTGAAGCAGTCCTCTTCTTTCTCAAGAACTCGATCATCATTCTGCTTCATTGGCTCAGCAATGGGAGTTATCTGGCTGAAATGATTAGGACAGTGTTCACCATGATCTTTTCCTCCACCTGTGACACCTTGAGGAGGATAACTTTCAGGAGACTGCTCATAAACTGTAGCTTACACGTATTAAACAACTCACCATATGCGATTAGTCATTCCCAGATCGAAATCATGATAAAAACTTGCATGAAAATTGAAAAATAAAAGGGCCGCGATATTCTTGTAGCGCGCCCTTTGTAATTTTTCTGTCCAGCGCTACAAGAATATCTCCAATGCTAATTTTTCACTATTTTTCAGCTTTTTGACAGTTTGCTTGCGGTTTAAAAGCTGAACCATACTCATGATGCTAAATGTGACTTCATTATTCAATAATATGACTTTTAACACCCTTCAAGAGATAAAAAACAAACTTAATAAAACAAATAAAAGCAAAAAATTGAAATTTCAATTAAAACCAAAAAATCCTAAAGTAAGCAAATGAGAAAATTTAAGCATATGAGCAAACTAAAGATAAAATCACAATCAAAATATAAAATTAAAGGAAACAAATTCATGACTTAACAAGTACATGTCCTCCTATGTGAATAGAGGTGTCGAGGTCGAACATAGTAGTCCATTGTCTGATTACCGGTCATTGATGTATACCATTAACAGATGCGAGATCACCCACAGATAATGAAAATGGGAATCAAGGTACTAGAGTGAAAACTAACAAGTGTGAATACATGTGTTGAGGTCAAACACTTGAGAGGATCCATCAATCAGGGGACATTGATGTATTCCCAAATACTATTGATGGCGAGAGAACTCGCCACTGATAACTGCAAGTCTCAAGGCACTAAAAAATGACTCTAGATTCCAATCCCAGAATAAATGATCTAAAGTCGATGGGATGAAGTTCGCTGGAAGGATGGCATTAAGGCATCCCCCATCATCCAACACGAGGTACTCAGCAAAGCTGTATAATGTGGAAGGACTTGATCATAAGGTGCATGAACCAGTAACTGTATTGGGAATGGCCGACATGCAAAGTCAAGATAACTGAGGAATGGCCGACTCAGGTTTCAACTTCCTTCAAACAAGAGCATAACGACGTATTGTGACTTACAAAAAGGAAACATAGACTCGATATATACAACTGGGACATCTCTGTGACACAGGAGGCATCGACAGAGGCTCCATGGGGACTGGAAGCTTAATCAATTGATGGAGATAAGCTTAGATAAACAAGTACAGCTCCTAAATTCAAACTAAAAACCCAACCAATGGATGTGATATATAGTGCTCTGTTCGAAGGCGACACGACTCGACAGCTACCAAAGATAACATCTTTCCTTGTCCGGCTTTTTGGTTTTTTTATTTTTTTTGGACTTTTTCAAATATTTAAAAAGCTTGAAAAAGAATAAAACCGCTTTATAGTTACAGAATAGGAGGAGACGAGTGTCAAAGGGGAAAACAAACTAGTTCCAAGCAGTGGAACAGACCTATGCTCAATGCAAGGATACATGTGTAGGATAGCGACACTTGGGGGAAAATCCCCTCTCGGTAAAAATAGGGAATCAAGCTGCAAAGGATATATAAAATGGCTCTGCATGGCTAGACATAAGACAAGCTTGGGCTATATGGTTGAAACTCAATGTCATGGAAGCCGACATAAAGCTCAATAAGACAGGAAAAGCTCATGATAATGCAATTACAACTTGACATAAGGGAGTCCTGAGGGAAATGGGCTAGCAAAAGATCAAGAGGAGTATGAGGCTCTTGCGAAATGTCATGGCAATACTATACAATAGACTCCCACACCCTAAGGGACAAAATGTCAGCATAGGCACCAAATGAAAATAAGGCGCTAACTAGGGTACCCATGTCAGGTCAAGCTCTACCACTCATATCATGCCACTTCTAAAACAACAAGATGGTTCCATGACATAATAGAGTGGGTTCGTACCTAAGGAAATAATGAAACGATCATAAGGTCATGCAAAATGAAAATGGTGATAAAACCTAACCTATATGCCAGTTTAGACATGATACCTGAGATCGACACGAACGGGTCAATCCAACGGCTAAAACGACAATCAAAAAGGTCTCCTACATCATAAATTAGGTCAAAAATGGTCCAAAATGAGTAGAAATAGTCCAAACTATAGGAAAGGGGGTAAAAAATTTCAAAAATTTGAAAAATTTATATAAAAAGTAAAAAATTCAAAACATTATAAAACATTTGAAATTTTTACCCAATTCAGCTCAGATTTTCAACAGCGAATTCTAGGAGATCCAGCCGGTGGAATCCACTATAGTTTCTTCCAGGTACTTACCCATGCTCTTCTCTTCCATTTTGATGCAATTTTTATCAAATTCCATGGTGATTTGGGATTTCTAGGCCAATCCAAAATATGTGCTGCGACCCATGCAGAAATTGAGGGTTTTTCTGCATATAGGGCTGGATATACGCGGAAAATGCCCTCACAGTCGCGTACATACGTGGCTGTTAGGAAAAAGGTCACGTATGCGGCTGCGCATGAGGTTTTTAAGTATTCTAATGGGCAAACTTGCAGTTTTTTGTGCGGGATGGTCCTAGAATGGAGAGGACGTGAACATGGTGATGTAGAGGTGGTAGTAAGGGTTAATCTAATGGCTCAAAAAGCACTACGTGCATGTCGGCTCTACAAATTTTGGTGTCTTGGTGGCTTAAGGGCCAAACCAGGACTATTGCAGATGTTGGTGGATTATTGGGATCCAGAATCAGTGTCCTTCCAGATAGATGGGATGTCCCTCACCATAGAGGTGGAGGACATATACTGTAACGTCCCCGACCCTCCGATCGACGAAGAGGATGCTACCATGGTGTTAACCATCCGGGCTAAGAGCCCCATGAACATGTACATTCATAAAATGGTGAAATGGTGAAACAGAATGCTTTGAACTAAAACATGCATACATGATTATTTATCATACACAATGGAAGCAACATACATTCATACAAGCATTCAACATGTTCATGATGATCATTAACAGTAAATAGGATTGCAGAAGTAAAATAGACAAGATTAGTTATCTTATAAAGAACTCGTTCCGCAACCAGCTACGTCACTGCAACGTTCCACCCAACCATAGGCTAGCACGCTCCTAAATCTCTCAGCAATGCTGCCACCCCCGAGTCGGGCATAACTCCCCAATGAATAAGGAACTAATAGGCTTACACATAGCCAAGGGTAACAACACCAAAAGGGTACACAGTTCAGCCAAGCCAACACAGTTGGGTTTATCAGGCGAATAGCAGATCAGCCAAGCCAATAGAGTTGGGTTTATTAGGCCGTCCAGGAGCTAGGAAAGGCTAATGCTAAGCTGGTGAGCTCACTGAAGAGTTGCAGACACCAACACCAGAACTAGCCTGGATTCTAGAACACCCACACACACCCAACACAAGGAAGTCAGTCTCTTCTCTGCAACGCAATCCCTCAAACCCTGATCTTCCCTCCAGTGCTCTTCAGGGGTTGTGGAGAAGAAATCCAGCTCAGTAGCTCTATCCATGTGGTTCTCAACCCACCAGGTTTATCAAGCACCTCAGGCCCTCATTAACCAAGCCAAAATAGTTCGGGGACAAATCCATTGCATGCAAGCAGCCAAACAACTATTCAAGTGTTTACAGGGAAAAACACAGTCAAGCCATCGTGGCAAACAACAGTTAACACACTCACATGACCCATAGGAAACCAATATTCAATACCATCACTGTGAGACTTACACAGACCAGAAAATGGTTAAAAAGACACGACCAACATTCACAGCTCAACGTGGATTCACAAGAAAGATCACCCCAATCTTCTACCAATGCCGCATTGTAGGTAACTCAGTCAACAATGCGTGGGGAAAACCACTCCCATCAATCAGTGGGAAAAATCCCAATAATTTCCACTATGACCCACTATGATGGATGAAAACAATACACATCCCAATGCGTGGAGGTAGAAGTTGGTTCTCTATGTGGATGGAAAGAACAGAATTACAAACCGGCAATTAGCGCTAGGGAGAGGAGGTGAACCCCCACACAATGGATGGTAAAACATTTTATCCCTCGTCCTGTATGAGGAAGACGAACAACCATGATCCGAGGGAGTGGGAAGAATGGTCCCTACGTTGTGGAGAGGAGAGCAAGCGTGGGCGTGGTAGTGGTCTTCCTGCCAGCCAATCGCTGCCTCAACTAACAAAAAGGAAATAACCAAGGGAGGTGGTGACACATAGTTTTCCCCCGTGACTCAATGTTCCACATCCCCCTTTCCTTATCCTTTGGAATCATGCCCCTTCTCAATTTAGTTGCTGCAAACATAGCTGGTTGGGTTATTTAATTAAAATGTGTGTTTACATGATGCCACAATTAAATATATGCCACATGTCCTGATATACCATCGGTGACCATTCCTAATCAGAAACACAACATAACCAAATCTATGGTGGGGCCTTGGCCTTTAGCTCCGCACCAAGATTATTTACAACATATGTATCCTATGTACTTTAATGCAAGCGGGGTTAAAACCAAGGTATTACATATACTTTATTACTATACTTTCTCGATAGGGGGAAGTAGTGATCCTACATTCTCGTGGGCCTAGAGGTGGCCTAACTATAGATGAGTACATTGCGTTGTACTGCTATCCGGACACGGAGAAAGAGGGGAGTCAGATCCCTACTAACTCCATACAGGTGCTGGGGCTAAAGGCCATCCTACTGACACTGGGCAGGATAGCAGGCTTGGCTTCACTCCACCAGGCCTTGCGGCCTCTGATGTTCTATGCAGTGGAGTGCATGAGACCCATGGTATATGATTGAAGCACCACACTACTGAGCAACATGAAACATCAGCTCAGTGAGTGTAAGATGGGAAGAGTGTGAAACTTCAGTTTCAGCAGCATACTGAGCATGTTTTTCTTCGAGCGTGTTCCAGGATTGAGCCCCATAGTTGACGTTCCTCTACACGGGGTTCAAGATCCGGCCCAACGGCATTGGGCGGATGCGATGCGTAGACTGGGGGGAGGTAGGGTGTCCAACCCCTATCCAGCTGATTTCTTTTCGTGGTGGCGATGATAGATAGTTGCCATCGATGACTACCCCTATGCGGGGATAGATTTCCGGAGGGACCCGGACATGCCGCTACCACCAGGATTGGCATACGGTGACATAGGTACTGAATCTTGACCCTCTCTTTAAATTTTTGAGTTATTTAATTTTTTTGTGTTTTCTGATTATATGGAATCAAAAGACATGTTTTTGGGTGACAATACATAGTGACATCTACCATATGCATGTATATGTGGGACCATGACTGCATGAAGGCTTCCCTCGTCACAGACATAGGGGAAGAGGAGATGATATCACGGGTGTGGATGCGGAGCAGATGCTCCAGAGCATTCATACCAACTTTGTTATGCTAACACACAGAGTTCCCATGGCACAATTCGAGGACTTGCCTGAGGCTATGCAGCGCCAGGTGATGGGTGTACCACGAGCATGGGTGCGATTATTCCGACGGCTAGCTAGAGCAGTAGTGACCTTCCATGATCACAACCCCCCTCCTCCTCTACAGGTTTAGAGACCTGGGAGTGACACATTTTGTATTACCGTGTATTATATTTTGGTGGCTTGAGAGCCCCATTTATGTATCATGACACTATGTATTACCACATTTTGGATGTTTATAATTTTTTTTATGATGATCGGTTTATTTATTTACGTGTGTAAAAATTTGTGTTTGTGATTAATTTATTGTGTATGAAACAAATTCCAATCTAACATGTAGTTAGCATATGAGTCGGCAACTTGATTATTAATTCTTGGAATGTGTATGTATGTTATATTGTCAAATTGCCATTCTAATAATCTCACATGTAAGAATCTTCTTAATAATGTCGGATCTATAACATGGTACAAAACATTAAGTTGTGACACTACTAACTCTGAATCAAGACGTACCTCAAGAGAGAGAATGCCATGTAAAATGGCATCCCGTGGAAGCTCAATAATGGCACTATATTGAGCAACATTGTTTGAAGATGGCTGTAGACATACGCCTCCTAAAGACAATACATGACCCATAGGAGTATAAATCACCCAAGCAGTAGAGGCTGAGTGTTGAGTGTGACGGCTCACACCATCCGCGAATCCTATGTAGGTGGAAGATTCCATTGACATCTGCCAAAAGAAACAGAAACTAATCACAAACCCGATCACTATAAGAAAAAGACCTAACTATGGAAAACTGTACAATAATATACAATAACCATCCTTGGCTGAAAACTCAGGCATAGTATTTTTTGAGGTAGAGCCCATTCCTAGGCTCCACCAAGGCCGTTCCTTCATAATCCACTAACTCATAAGCACCCTTCTCTAACACACGTTTGACGATGTAAGGACCACACCACATGGGGTTAAAATTTCCCACCAGCAAGGGTTCTTTCAGTTGATCCCACAAAAGGACCAAGTCTCCCTCACTAAACCTCCTTGGATGGACAGACTTATCATACTGGACCTTTACGTGATGCTTATTTACTTCTAGAGCCACCAAGTCATCTCGACGCTGCTCATCAAGTTGCTCAAGGTGGACCAAATGCTCCTCCAATGGTGAAGTGTCTGGTAAGGGCTCTACGGCTAGCTTCAAAGAAGGAATCTCACATTCAACTGGTAATACCGACTCCACTCCATGTACAAGTTGATATGGAGAAAAACCCATGGCAGTCTTAACAACAGTTCTATACACCCACAAAGCAGGATATAACATGATGTGCCAATTATTCTTGCTATGTGTGATGGTTCGTTGGAGAATAGATTTGAGTGATTTATTCACTGCTTCTACCTGTCCATTCGCTTGAGGGTAGTAAGAGGAGGAATGATCTTGTTTGTACCCTAACTTTGATGCCAACTCTTCCATCATACGATTCTGAAAGTGCGAGCCATGGTCAGTGACAAGCTCTTTCGGAATTTCGAACTGAGTAATAATCTGGTTGAATACGAAGTGCGCGGCTATCTCACCGTCGAATTTAACTGTAGGCATAGCCTCATCCCATTTTGTGAAGTAATCAACAACCACTATGATATGATGATGCCCCCCAGCTGAAGCTGGGTTGCAATCCATAAAATCAAGCCCCTACTTAGTGAAGGGACTGGTGGTGATGATGGGATGTAACGGGGCAGGTTTCGAGCGCATATTACATGCAAACACCTAGCAAGGGTGGCACTTCTTGACCGCATGTACACAATCATTAAATATTGATGGCCAGAAATAACCCACTCTTAAGATTTTTTGGGCTGTAGAAAGCCCAGATAAATGACCACCACACGCCCCTCAGTGGCAATCATTCAGCACTACCTGAGCATCTTCATGAGTTAAACAACGTCATAAAATGGAATCTACCCCACGGCGGTACAAAGTGTTATCCACTATGAGGTAATTCTTAGACATGTGACGTAATCGTCGTCGTTCATCCCGTGAGAGGTGAGTAGGGGCCTTCAATGTTTGTAAATATATAATGATATCCCCATACCATGGGTCTAAAGTTGAGATTAAGAATATGTGTTCATAGACAAACGTATCTTCACAAACCAACTCCTCGGCCTCGCTTGGGAAATCCGATATAAGCTCTGCAAAAATTAACGATTTCTTCGATTTTGTCGAAACAAACTCAAGATCGAATTCTTGCAGGATGACAATCCATTTATTATATTTTCCCTGAATCATCCTTCGAGTGAGGACGAATTGAAACGGATTGACATGGACTACAACCAAGGTCTGGCGAAGGAGAATATAATGTCTCAACCATTGAACCGCATGTACAGTAGCTAAACAAAGCTTCTCAACATGAGAATAACAAATCTCTGCGTCAATAAGGTTTCGACTCAGATAGTATATGACATGCTCTTGGAGCTCCTCATCCTCTTGAACCAAAACCATACCAATTGTCTCCATGGATGCGACTACATAAAGTAGAAAATCACGGCTATAGTCTGGGGGACTAATCACCGGGGCCGATGCTAGGGCTCACTTGAGCGCATCAAAGCACTCCTAGGCTCACTCATCCCAACAAAAGGTGGTGTCCTTATTCAAAATATGCATGGAGCCTCTAGCAAATTGGCAAAATTGACAACAAATCTCCGTAAGAAGTTTGCCATGCCTTGCAAACATTGAAGATGACAAATATTTTTTGGGGGAGACAACTGAAGTATTGCCTCAACCTTTAAAGGGTCGAATCTCATACCCTCTTTAGAAACGATGAATCCTAACAAGCGACCTGGATTCACACAAAAGATGCACTTGTGAGGATTTAACCTAACCAAATAATGGCGGCATCTTTCGAATACCAATCCCAAGTGATAGGAATGACACATTCTTATACGAGAATGAGCTGCAAGTTCATCCAAAAATACTTCGATAATTGACTTGAGATCATGGAAGATCAAGGTCATTTCCCACTGAAAAGTAGCTCCGGCGTTCTTAAGGCCAAAAGGCATTTTTCGATATGCAAAAGTTCCCCAAGGACAAATAAATGCAGTCTTATGTTGGTCCTCAGGTTTAATTTGTATCTGATTATATCCGGAAAAGTCGTCCATGAAGGAAAAAACCTCACTACCTGCACACTCATCCAAAATCTGATCAATAAATGGTGTGGGGAAATTGTCCTTAGGACAGGCACGATTCAAATCAGGGAAATCAGTACATATGCAGATCACTCCCTGCTTCTTATCCACCAGAACAGGGTTTGAAACCCACTCTGTCAAGGGAATGGGATAGATAAAACTAGCTTTTAATAGCTTCTCTATCTCTGCCTTAATCACGGGTGCTTTCCTAGGATTCACTGCACGCAATCGTTGCCGAACATGCTTAGCATTGGGATAAGTCTTAATCTCGTGTTCGATAATACAAGGGTCGATACCTGGCATTTCATCGTAAGACCAAGCAAAGATATCACAAAATTATTTAAACAGCTTGGTGTATTCTTGAATCTTAGCATGGGAACATTCTGCCCCAATATAGACATTCTCTATCCTATCAGGATCGTGAGAGATATTGATAGGAATCGTTGAAGATATGTTTGCCATGTTTCCATCAGCCATCGGACTAGGAGAGCTTAATGGAACCATAGGAGTACCAACTCTCCCAATAAGAACCGCCCTAAATTCCTCATGCTCCAAGCGATCAAGGTTGGGAAGAAAGTAAGATCTATGATGGAGTTCCTCCCATGGTGGCTCAACTCCCGACATGGCCTCAATAATCGCTTCATCTGAAGGGAAAACACTATCAAGGAAGTCATGTGTGTGAGAAGATTGCACTGCCCATGCCGGCAGCACATAAGGGTCCTCCTCCTCCGTCCGCAAAGAGGAAGGACTGGGCTCTGCAACACACTCAAGATTAGCTTGATAAGCTACCATAGTTGCAGGCAACGAAACGTCCGTCACGATGAGCTCACTCGGAGTACTTGGTGTAGGAAGAATCCAAGGATCTTCCATATGACTTGTGCGAAAAGACACCGATCTAATAGATGTCGAAGCCTCATCGAAACTAGACCCTATCATAAGGATCGGTGCAGGACAACTAAAACTTCCCATGAGGGATGGATACATGCCTACACCCACACTCCCAGTTGCCAGCTGAGAGTGTTCAATGATCGGGATTGAAGCTCTTGAAGATACGGTAACTGGCGGATTCTTGAATGATGTTTGATCAATCATGACTATCTTCTCGTTAAATGGAAAGCATACAACGCGAAATAGGGAAGAAGCTATGGCTTGCATATTGTACATCCAGTTCTTACCCAACAAGATATTGTATTCAATGGGCGCATCAACCACCTCGACCTCTATCGCAAGGGTCTTCCCTCCCAAATGGACCTTAAGGGAAGGAAGGATCCCGTGCATCCTAAATGATCTCCCATCGAATGCAGTTAACATGGTCACTGATTTAGACAGCTCAAGGGAACCTAAACCCTTCCAACACGATGAAGACATCACAGAAGCGGCAATGCCTTCGTTAATCACAGTGCGCTTGACAGTCATGTTAAGACATTCTACGTGAATCAAAAGAGACACATAGTAAGGCAAGCGAGTCTGAAGTCCTGCGGTTTCAAATTTAATCACGGAGGAAGAATCATCATCATTCACACCAAGGGCAGAAAGCAAAGCCTTCCTTTGCGAAGGACATCTCTGAAGCAGCAGAGGCTGAGTGTTGAGTGTGAATAACTTCTGAAGTTGCAAAAATTCGAACACTCCCTCTCAACAAGGAAGGTATTCTTCAGATATGGTCATCATCAACATCACGAACATATTGGTCTCTTCTGTACATCTCATCTGTATCGATCATCTCTATACATACTGAAGGTTGTTAACATTTTCTCTATCGTTCGAGAGTTTTCATAAAAAATCTGATCCACTCAGTCCATCGGTAGATCTATTAGATCCGCAACTCTATGCATTTTGTCAAAGAGTACAACAATCAACATATAATCTTCTATAAGTTTGTCTCTACTTGAAAACCAAGAAATGCTTCACACAGACATCTACTATCGGTTCATCTGAAGTGTTGGTGGGAATTATCCTCTACTATCGGTTCATTATAGTGTTCGTGGTCACCAGCGTACACAACCATTTACTACTAGTTGATATCAAGAGAAGGTGGGAATACTCCAAAGAACACCAGATTGAGAATCATAACGTATAGTGTTCACTAGTGCACACAATCGTCTATGTCCTACCCATCTCAATATGCTAATGGGATTTCTACCATACGAGGTTGAGAATCAGGGTGAGTAGAGGTCACCAGTGTGTTGAGGCCTGGAAAATCGCAAGTAACAACAGTAGGGATTCTCCCCAATAAGCGTTCACATTTAGCTCGTTCTTGTTTGGTATGGGGAACCCATCTGGTTTATGGTTCGGCTACCGTAAGTTAAGTAACGGTTAAAGCTTATTTTATTGGTTGTGGCCCAGACCACCGTTTAAGTGTAGTTTTTAGTTTTATATTTATGTATGATATGAAAGTGCCTAACTAAATGCAGTCGATAGAGAGAACGAGGAGTGTCACAATGTGATGCGCAGGTTCTTACCTCTCGTCTTACCTCTCTCGCTTCTAAATCATAAACAAAGAAACACTAAATAACACTCACTAACCTATCCCTAGGGAGCAATACTGTAATTAATGTTGAGTAATGTATTGGATAACATGCATAAAGAACACTACAGATAGCTGTTAATATTTCTGAATACATGCATATCAATACACAGATAAACAAAGAGATAGCTCATTGTTAATTAAAACATTCATTACTCAAATACGATTATGGAAATTTCACAGAAATAAACAAGAGCACATTCATAACATGAAAGAGTTAATAAGTTAGAATGATCTCAAAGTTCATGAAAACAAGCTGAAACAGAAATAGTTCACATCTAACAAGTCCATGTCAAACATTTGAAACCCCACAGTGCTTTCTCCAGCCGAAAAATATAACTCTTTATTATAAGATGAAATAGTTCTTCTTACAATAATCTTGCGCAAAGATAGTCTAAAAAAAGGTCTTTTTATACATCAAAATTGCCTATATTTATACAAAAAGAAAAAAAAACTCTTGAGCTTCCCTCGTTGTCTTTTTGGCTTCCTCAACCTTTCCCATTCAAAATTTTGTCTTTTAGCTTGTGAACAAAAAGATAAATACAATATATTACATTATTTATTAAAGTACTAGATAGTACACCCAAGAGGGTCTAGCCTGCTCGTTCATAAACTTTCTCCATACATTTGCCTCTACTGCTATATTCTCAAACCTAGAAGGTTCGATAAATATGATAGTAATTTCGTGCTGAGCAGCCTGGGCCTTTACACTTGCTATCCTGGCAGAAATTAAGCGCAGCTGGTCTTCCAACAAGTGGATACTCACAACTGCATGTGTTATTTCAGTCTTAAATATGTTTTCATCTAACTTCTTGACTTGATGAATGGCCTATTCATCTTCGTTGCATCTCTCTTGTAATTGTTTCAAAAACATCTCATGCTCTAGCAAAACTTCTAGTTTCTTTGCAGCAGAGGTCTGACACCGATTATAAGTTAGGAGCACTCTCCTACAGAATTCAACACATGCATTCTTTGTTTTCCTCACTGTCTTTTTTAGTTCTTCTGCTGCGTTGCTAGCATACTTGATTAGCTCATAGTCTAGATTTATCATTTCCAAGTCTTTGACAGGTGTATCTGTGGGAGATTCCTTGTTCGTTTCTACCCATGCCATCCTTCCTTGCAGAGTCTCTAGGATATCCTGTGTCCTATCCAAAAAATAAGAGGCTGTATTTACAATTTCTTCTAATTTGATGCCTATCTGTTGAACTTTAAATCTTTCTTCCACCATTTGCAGCTGCATTTGATGAATATTCTTTTGGAGCGTAAGGGCATGGTTCTTTAAAGGTTCAATATCAACCTTCTACTCCATAGCTGACTTCAATGAAGCTGCTAGTAAATTCTTTTGATCCTCCAAGGATGCTATCTGTCTCTCATATAGCTTAGCCTTCCCTTCTGCAGTGGTCTTCTGCTCTTCCAGCTCTATCACTTTACCCTCCAATCTACCCTTTTCCTTATCCAATTCTTCAACTGATAACCTAAGCTCATCCCTCTCTGCTTCCAAAATCTGATATTGCTGTTGTAGCTTTCCAAACTTAGACAAGGTGGTCTGGGCATTCTTCTCTGTATTTCCTGCAGATATTACCAAAGCATCTTTCTCAGCTTGCAGAGTCTGACATTCTACCTTTGATACTTTAACTTCACCGATCATATCCTCATATTTCCTTTTCAGACTCTGACTTTCGCTCCTTTCTTTCTTCAAAGTCTCTTTCAATTGTGTGACCCTTTTTTGTGACTGTTCTAGTTCTGTCATGATTTTGTATACATTATCCTTAGTGGCTAGGGTTAAATCTACCCCAACCCTTGCTATTAATCATGGATCTTTGTGTGTGCCATGAACCACTGTCTTATCGGTCACCATCATTCCTCGCTTACCCCCAGTGTCCACTTTCTTCTCGGTTCTTTTGAAGATTCTCTTTTTTTCCTTGTCATAAAATATAATGTTAAAATTTGGCACCAGGCCTCCCCTTCAGTAGGCATGAAAGGAATTAACTCAACTCTAGAAAATGACACAGAACCTTCTCCTACCACACTACCAGAAGGAACAACAGGCTCTAAGGGATCAATATCCGACTGCATCTGTCCTTGATCAATCGGGTCTTGCTCTTATTGAGTCCCTTCTCTCAGTCCTTTACTTGCTTGTTCTGCTGGCTATTTTCCCTTTGGGGCATCTTCTATTCTGAAACCCTCACTCTCTTCCTGCTTTTTCTATATTTCATCTTCCTCTTTTCTTTTCTTTTCTTCTTCATCCTTCTTAGCTGCTTCTTCAACTGCTCATTTCTTTTCTTCTTCTTCTATTCTCAACCAGTTCTCTGCTTCCTGTACAAGTCTGTAAGCCTCCTCCTTTCTCTTCTTGGCTTATCCTTCTTCTTGCCTTTTCAATTTCTCCGCAGCTTTTCCTTTACCACCCACATTTGTTATCTTTTACTTGTATATTTTTCTTAGGGTTGTCATGTTCTTAACATTGTGGAAAGTCTCCTCATCTTTGTCCCAAAATTCCGTGTACTCAAAATGTACTCCAACTTCTTTGCAATAATCAACTACTTTTTCCTCAGAGTCATTCCTATCATAATTCATTTGACCGAAGTGAAAGTATTCCAATTCCTTGACAAACTCTACTGCATTCTTTACCCTTGAAAATTTGTAACTTCCAACAAAAAAGGGCACTGCAGGATATACTTCCTTTTTCTGTTCAAAAAGGAAATTCCCTACTCCATCAATATATAACTGTCTAACAGCTTCTTTATGGATTACATAATCGGTAGCATATCTTGGGAGCAAAGAAGGGGCTCTTGAACCACCATACATTCTTAAGTATAGGCCTTCTTCTGTTAGATAATAACTTCCGTATTCTTGCATGACCTTGAAAGCTTCTTTTGACATGCAATTGCATTTTACCAAGAAAATCAAAGTGTATAAAGGCATGACGAAATGCTTATAGATCTCCTTATAATAGCTATAATATATGTGAGCCCAAAACAATTTATAAGCTGCATACACTGGAGCTCGATCCTTACCCCAATGGCACTTTAATGCAGGGAAAGGCTGAGTGCATAGAATACAATCAATCAAAATAGAACTCATGTAATGTTTAGAATTATTTTGGGATACTCCTCCCAATGCTGCGCTTATGCATGCTGACAGACTGTTGGATACTATGCTTGCCCAGTTAAAAATGGTCCCTTATGTAGCAACATAATAAATAATAGGTATCCAACCCAACTTAAAACTTTTCCCATTATCTCTTCCAAAAATTCTTTTCAGCATCAAAACAATGAATCTATATGGAGTACGGAGAGTCGATGTCTCATATTCTCTAGAAGGGCTTGTCCTGAAATTTCTGCTTGGGAGCATCATTTTCTTCACTGTCTCTACCATGTCAAGACCTAAATCATTTAACCAACCTTCAGTTAGATAAGTATGTGGTGATGGTAGATGATATGCCATGGACACATAAGTAGGGGTGTATACGGCATAACCTTAATTCTCGGTATTTGCTAGGATCATCCTTGTTACATCTGCTCTGGGTAGAATCCAACCTATCACTTCTGAACATGGAAAAAGCTCAGGCCTGGTAGCCACTTTCATCAGGGCTGATCTTTCAATGTTAGCATATATGGGCATATCCTCAAAATCAACATTAGGGACACTCTGGCTTGAAATCATCCTATATACATCTCCCCACTTGTATTCTGGCTCAACCCCAATAGTAGCTTTAGTATCTTCATAAATGACTTCCACCTTGGTTATCACTTCCACTTCAGGCTCTTCTTCAGCCGCTTGGGTTTTCTTCTTCTGTTTTCTTGGCATGTTGCTATGCTAAAAATTGACCTGTAACAATTATACAACATGATGTCAGTCTATTTATCTCTAACAACTGGTATAGTGAGAAACAATAAAACATACAAATATTACCATCTCTTCGATATGCATACTGGAAATTATTATCTATCACCCACAACTCCTCTAAATGAGATATTTTAAAGAAAAACTTGGAAAATATTTCTACCCCCCAAACCTACCCAAAACTATGCTAGCTCAAAACCCTAACCTCCTCCAGCCTCCAACAAATCTACATAAGCATCTCGACTGAGGAACAAATACTCATACTATCGTCTGCTTCAATATAAAAATCTAAAAACCCACATTGACTGGGTGGCCCTCTTGCGTCCCACGGGAAAATACTGTTATAGGAGACATGGCTGTGCAGACTAGGATTTAAAATGAAGCACAAGAGAACAAGGTGGTGCAGCGAAACGCTCATCTACACCAAGCCCTAGCCTTCCACATAACTGTTATAGATGCACTCAATGGTTGCGCAGTGGTGAAGATGGAAAAACCTAACCATCCCAACATAAAAATGCTCATACATAAGTGTGCCACACTCAAGATAAATAAAAATTACCGTAGGAAAAACCACAGGAAAGCATACAACCCTATTCTCCCACGGGAAACCTAACCCTACCTACCTCGGTGGTTTATAATAACAAAACTTCAAGGAAAAAAAAAACCAAAATCATGGATGAATCCTACCTAGAAAGTGGAGTGGTGAGCGATCTGGACAAAGGATGACTACTGCAGGCGTAGAAGAGCTTGACAGCTGCGCGCACAAGACTGGAGTTCCATAGTGAAAATGAAAAGTAATAAGCTCACAACGACATTATATAAACCTCGACTGGGAGCGAAAAACTAACCTGGCGAGAAAAACTTTTAACCACCGTTGGGAGACTAACTTCGAAGAAAAATTGCAGTGTCGGCTACAATTCACTCTATTTATCCGGTATATTGGACAGGAAGTCACACCGAAAACTAGAGGCACTAGCTTCTTTGATAGTAGAGGGAGCAATGCTAAGTTTTGAATCGACTATCAACTAACCCTCCGCAACGTTGGAAGGAAGACGGACTAAAAAATCCGGTTCATTTCGAAAAACATAACCGACACCGAGATTCCCCCTTTAATCAATCATCGAAAAAGGATAGTTGAAGGAACATCCGATCCATCGAATATGATTGATACTAAAATTCCTATACCTTAGAAAACCATCCCCGAGAGGATAGACCAACTCACTCCCGATACAACGGCTTAGACCTTGGAAGGATTCCGATAAACACATTGAAAAGATAAAGGACTATACCTCCGCAACGTCGGATGACTAGTCAACTAAGCATCCAATATCGGAAGGCTAGTTAACTAAGCATCCAATATGGGCTTGCAAAAATACTAAGTTTTTTCAAAAAACTATTGAACCCTTGGTTTACCTTGCTTGAAATAAAACATCCCTAGGCCATCTAGATACTGGAAAATAAAAAGGGGGGACCCTAAAAATAAAAAAATTTGGGGAAAATGTTGCAGCTGCAACAATTGGCGACTACCTGGCGAACATAGATCTGAATAATTTATTATTTGATACAACAGACTGTTTCAGTGATGTCATTTTATTACATTTCTTCAAGATATCTGGATTCCTAAATGCAAGATTTATGAACTTTAAGTTTAAGAAGGGGAACCAGTATTTCAAAGTCTGGATAACTCTTCTGAGGCTAAAGATATGACTTTTATTTTACCTTTGCCTTTGGGTGGCTTCCAACTTAGACACCATAGGATCATAACATATGGTAAACAGATATATCCGTTTGTTCCTCATTCCCATGCCAATTTGCACCTTTTTATGCTTCTGGACTTTTAGTCCTTTTGAGTCCTCATGATTGCTTTCTTTCTGAATTTTAATTCAGGCTCCTCTATCCATAGTCACCCTTCTGTGTGAGAGATATTTTAATTTTAACTCATAGACGGAGAAGAACTTTGGCAATCTCATTCATACTGATGTGGTTCAGCATGTGCTTTTGATACATATTGCTTTTTAGGAGATTTTGACTCTTATTTTCCTTTTGGCTTTCAATTTATGGCATGTGATCATTTAAATATAATACCTTGTTTACCTTGCTTCCTTTCCATGGTTATTTTACTGTTAACCCCCTAGGGAAACTTTTAATGTGAGATGAATGGAGCCTCAAAATATTACTCCATAATTTTCTATCCTTAGTTATTTCACAAGGATTAAGTAGGACTTAAAATGTGTTCATAATTCATTTAGAAAATATACTAGTCTTGAAGAATATTTAAGCATTGTATGCATAAATAATAGAGAGTCTTTGATCAAAGATTTTAGTTTATCCAGAACTGTGATGAACTCCAAAAAACCAAAAGTCATGCTGATTTATTGAAACAAACCAAACTCTACCTACACTCAAACTCTAAGCAAGTGGAAGCAAACAAGTAAAACTAATCTAAAGCAAACAAATCAAATCATTTATTTATGTACAAGAAAACAAAATAAAAAAACTATCAAGAAAAATAAGGCTTGATAACTAAACCATTTACTGGCCCAGCTCTCCTCCCACCCTTGTAAGTCTTGCAACTTGTAAGTCGAGGGGCCTAGCTTTGCTGCAATCTGAAAAGGGCCTACCCATAGTTGCTGAAATTTAGTGTGCTTTCCATTTTCATCATGCGGGTGATCCCACTTAAGAACCAGATCACCTACTTCAAATTCTTTGTTTCCAGCTTTGTGTTTGTCAAACCAACACTTCACCATTTCTTGTTGATGCTTAAACCTCTCTCAGTATTTGTACCTAGACTCTTCTGACTTCAACAGATTATAAATTCAGATTTGCAGAATTTCATTGTCAGTACCCCTAGATCTTGAGCTAGTATGGAAGATGGCAATAAAATATTAGGAGGGAGGACAACTTCTTTCCCATAAACAAGAGTGTAGGATGACACACCTAAGGAGTTCTTTGGTGTGACTCTATCGGCCCAAAGTGCATTAGGTAAAGCTAGATGCCAACTGCTTTGATTTTCTATCACAATTTTCTTTAAAATTCTAATCAGATTTTTGTTTGTAGATTCTGCCAAATAATTTCCTTGTGGGTAGTAATTTGCAGAATAGTGCAGCTTAATTCCCCTTTCATTAGCAAATGAAGTTAATCTAATAGATACAAAATAAGAAGCATTATAAAAAACCATGGAAATTGGAACCCCAAACCTGGTCAAAATGTGGTTCTGCAAGAAATCCATAACTGCATCCTCGTTTACTTTTCGTAATGGGATGGACTCTACCCATCTGGTGAAATAATCAGTTGCTGTTAGAATATACTTGTGTTGCAATGAGGAATTTGGATTTATTTATCCGATAATGTCGATTCCCCATTGTTCAAATGGTTTCGAGACAATCACTGGTTTCAATGGTCCTGGAGCTTTGGCTTGTCTCCCAATGCACCTTTGGCAAGTGTCACATTTTCTAACATGAGCATGAGCATATCTGAACAATGTTAGCCAATAATATTCAGCTCTGAGAATCTTATGTGCTGTTGTGTCCCCAAAAAAGTGACCTCCAGCAGGTCCATCATGTAATTCTGCTACAACCTTCTTTGCATCTTCTTGTTCCAAGCATCTGGGAAAGACTCCATCGTAGTTCTTTCTAAACATCACTCCATCAATAATATTATATAAGGATGATTTCAGACGTAATTCTCTTCTTTGCTTGGGACTCCAATGCTCCGGCAAATACCCTTCTTGGATATAATGGACTAGATTCCAATACCAGGAGTCTGGAGCTGTAAATAAAGGACATACATCCACCATGTGTAGTTCATCTTCATTATCCCAACTGCTATCTTCATTGTTTTGACCCTCAGTCATTAGTTTACAAAGTCCTTGCCCCTTAACTATGGTTTCTAATTTGAATTCAAGATCGTATTATTGTAAAGCAGTCACCCAATTACGTCTTCTCTCTTCCAATTCTTTCTGCACAAAAAGGGATCATACTTATAGGTGTGGGACTATTACTTTGGTGCGATTCTTAAGTATGTATGGCCTGAATTGATTTACCGCCTTAAAAACTACATAAGCTTGTTTATCAACTGCAGGATAATTTAATTCATCCCCTTGCAGACCAGTGCTCATAAATGATATGGGGTACTCATCTCCCCCATCCTCTTTCTCTGTAAGCACAGCTGCTAATGAATCATCAGAAGCGAAAGTGTACAGAATAAAATCCTTTTCAAAATTTGGAATTTTGAGTGATGCTGCATTAGGAATAGATGTTTTGATCTTGCTAAATGCATTCTTATCCACATTAATTCATTTGAACTGCACACTCTGTTTGACCATTTGCTCACAAAGGTTTGATGATTTGAGCAAAGTCTGGTACAAACCTTCGCACAAAATTGATTGTCCCCATAAACGATTGCATACCCTTTTTATTATGGGGTAAAGGGATATGTTCTATGGCTCTAATCCTCTTTGGGTCTATGGAGATCCCTTTTTTAGAAATGACATGACCCAGTAGCTTTCCTTCTGTAACTGCGAACACACATTTCTTAGGATTTAACGAAATGCCATATTTCCTGCAGCGTTCAAAAATCTGTTTCAAATGAAAATCGTGTTCTTCTCTCTTCTTTGAAAATATTGTAACATCATCTAGATAGACCACAACACTATAGCCAATCAGACCGTGGAAAGCTATAGCCATAGCCCTTTGTAAAGTTGCTCCTGCATTGATAAGTCCAAAGGGAATCCCCCTATATGAAAAAGTTCCCCACTTGGTTCTGAAAGTGGTTTTGAGCCTGTCTTCTTCCATCTAATAGAGAGAATATTTCGGAACCTGAGACCATTTGTAGTATTTGTTCCATGGGCGGGATAGGATAATTATCTTTATCTGATGCCCAATTAAGATTTCTGAAATCTATGCAAAGTTTGATCTCTCCAGACTTTTTCCTCACTAGTACCAAATTAGAGACCCATTCTGAATGTCTGAATTTAAATATAATTTTATCATCTAGCAATTTTTCCACTTCACTTTGAATTAGGGGTTCTAGCTTTGGATGCATTTTTCTCAGAGGCTGTTGATAAGGTTTGACTCCAACCTTGATTGGAATCACATGTTGTATAATTTTAGTGTCATATGTCTTTAGGTCTTTGTAATTCCAAGCAAATACATCCTCATATTGTCTGAATAAGGGGCATGACATTGAGTGATGCTCCTGAGTCCACTAAACAGTTATGCACATTATAGTTGAAAATCTCAAAGGTTAGAAGAAATGTTGGAGTTTTATAATTAGATTTTCCTCCTAAGCTTGCCTCACCAATTTCTTCTTCAGGTTGGTTATCAATGGGAGGCTCCTTCTCGGGTGTCTCAAGTGTTTTCAAAATATTTTCTTCTTGCTGTGGTAGATTGCACATTTCAAACAATGAAATATTTTCTTTATCCTTTTTAATGTCTTCCACAATGTCATATCCCATCTCATGTTCATCCCAATTCTTCTTGACATTTTTAGTTTTATTTTCAGTAGGATTTACAGGCATATTGACTTTCTTAGGGTTCTGGTTTGAAATGACAAACTCAGGTATGTTAACAGTTGAAGTATTACTCTTCATTTTCTTCATGTTCTCTTGAAGTTTCTTGATCTTTGGAAGTATCAAGTTATCTTCTTTTAATGGATTCTAACTCCTTGTTGTGACATTGGTCTCTGATGTTTCTTCTTTTTTAGGGAAATATTCATCTTCTAAGTTGAACATAGACCCACAATCCCATACAACCAAGGTGTCTTCCTCTTGTGTTTCTGTAGGTTCACGATCTTTCCCTTTCTCTTCCTCAGTTTCTGTCAGCTTGGAACCCAATAATTGGTTCATTACTAATGTCATAGAATTAATCCACTATGGGCAATTCTCTCCAGAATGAGGTTGTTGATGGAAAGTGCAAAAGTTATCCATTCCTACATCGGTCAAATTCATTGCTGAAGGGCTGTGTGTAGGAGGTTTCGGTTAACTGTTATCCTCTCTCTTTTTATAATAAGGCTTGTATTGTTTGTGAGCCTCCTTTTACTGTTCTAAATCAATCACCTTGTTTGATAACTTCTGCATCATCTTCACTACCCCATCTAACTCCTGTGATCCTTCATCCTTAGGTTTATTTAATAATAGGGGCTTTTGTTTCCATAAGTTTTTTCATCTGACTGCATAGGATAGTGTTCTATACTCTCCAATTCTGCCTCTACTTCGCAGCTTCTTCATAAGTATACACCAAAGTGGGCCTAACTGATCTTTTGGCAAAAATGGATAGATCAGGCTCGAGGGTTGAGGTATAGTACTCAATTAGAGCATGCTCAGATGGTTTATCAGTTGCACTGAAGTTATTCAGGTAGGTAGTGAACCTATGAGTAAAATTATGCACCCTCTCTTTCTTTTCTTTATTTAAAGAAATCAATCCTTTCATTAAAGCTGCATGAGTTTTCTGAATTTTGTATTTGTTTCTGAGCAGTCTCTCAAAAATATTCCAATTTGTGATTGAATTTGCAGGTAGATAAAAATACCATGAAGCTGCTTTCCCTTTCAGGGTGTGCGGGAATAATCTGCAAACTACATCTTCATGTTCTATTACTTGTAGACATTATAAAGCTAGATAAAAACTCTGCAAGTGATCATCTACAAGGATTCCTTCACTTGGTTCAAACTTGGGTAAAATTTGTCAAAACTATGAGGCATATCATGTAATGGAGGTGTTAGGTTTAAAGGAGACCTAGCTCTCCAAACAGGCTGTGGAGGTGGTTGACTGGCATTCACATTGGCCATGATTCTGAGTGGAGTATGAGGTGGGGACTGAACAAGGGTTTGGAAAGGTGAACAGTGAGGGGAATCCGGTCCTAACTGATCCAAAGGTTGGTCAAATTCTTGTAAGGTTGTTTCTACCAATTCTTCAATATCTTCTACCAACACTAAATCTTCCAATTGAGGACGGTCCTTCTTATGATACTCTCTTCTAGGTAGAACAAATATTATAGGTAACCCTCCAATCTTTTTTGCATACGCCCTGGTAATCCTCCTTAAATATTCAACCACTTCATTATCAATGGGATAGAGATACCCCTTTCTTTCTTCTTCAGGAGTGGGTTTCTAAGGTAAACTGGTTTCAGAACTGTCACCGGTGAGGTAATATCGAGAAAGAGGACTTCCTCAGCCAGCCATGCACTGGTGGCCTTCCTTCTAGCACCAAAACTGTTGAGGCCTTGAAAATCGCAGGTAACAACAGTAGGGATTCTCCCCAATAAGCGTTCCCAATTAGCTCGTTATTGTTTGATATGGGGAATTCATCCGGTTTATGGTCTGACTACTGTAAGTTAAGTAACAGTTAAAGCCTCTTTTACCGGTTACGGCCAGGTCCACCATTTAAGTGTATTTTTTAGTTTTATATTTATGTATGATATGCAAGTGCCTAACTAAATGTAGTCGATAGAGAGAATGAGGAGTTTCACAATGTGATGCGCATGTTGTTACCTCTTGTCTTACCTCTCTCGCTTCTAAATCATAAACAAAGAAAAACTAACTAAGACTCACTAACCTATCCCTAGGGAGAAATATTGTAATTAATGCTGAGTAATGTATTGGATAACATGCATAAAGAACCCTACAGATAGCTGTTAATATTTTTGAATACATGCATATCAATAGACAGATAAACAAAGAGATAGCTCATTGTTAATTAAAACATTCATTACTCAAATACGGTTGTGGAAATTTCACAAAAATAAACAGGAGCACATTCATAACATGAAAGAGTTCATAAGTTAGAACGATCTCACAGTTCATGAAAACAAGCTGAAACAGAAATAGTTCACATCCAACAAGTCCATGTCAAACATTTGAAACCCCACAGTGCTTTCTCCAGCCGAAAAATATAACTCTTTATTATAAGATGAAATAGTTCTTCTTACAATAATCTTGCACAAATATAGTCTAAAAAAAGGTCTTTTGATACATCAATCTTGCTTATATTTATACAAAAATAAATAAATAAACTCTTGATCTGCCCTCGTTGTCTTTTGGGCTTCCTCAACCTTTCCCATTCAAAATTTTGTCTTTTAGCTTCTGAACAAAAAGATAAATACAATATATTGCATTCTTTATTAAAGTACCAGACAGTCCACCTAAGAGGGTCCAGCCTGCTTGTTCATAAACTTTCTCCATACATTTTCCTATGCTGCTATATTCTCAAACCCATAAGGTTCAAGAAATCTGATAGTAATTTCGTGCTGAGCAGCCTGGGCCTTTACACCTGCTATCTTGGCAGGAATCAAGAGCAGTTGGTCTTCCAACAAGTAGATACTCACAGCTGTGTGTGCTATTTCAGTCTTAAGTATCTTTTCATCTAAATTATTGACTTGCTGAATGGCCTGTTCATCTTCGTTGCATCTCTCTTGTAATTGTTTCAAAAACATCTCATGCTCTGGTAGCACTTTTAGTCTCTTTGCAACAGAGGTCTAATACCAATTATAAGTTAGGAGCACTCTCCTACAGAATTCAACACAGGAATTATTTGTTTTCCTCACTGTCTTTTTTAGTCCTTCTGCTGCGTTGCTAGCATACTCAATCAGCTCGTAGTCCAGTTTTATCATTTCCAAGTCTTTGACAGGTGTATCTGTGGGAGATTCCTTGTTCGTTTCTACCCATGTCATCCTTCGCTGCAAAGTCTCTAGGATATCCTGTGTCCTATCCAAAAAATAAGAGGTTGTATTTACAATTTCTTCTAATCTGATGTATTTTTGTTGAACTTTAAATATTTCTTCCACCATCTGCAGCTGCATTTGATGAATCTTCTTTTGGAGCATAAGGGCATGCTTATTTAAAGGTTCAATATCAACCTTCTGCTCCATAGCTAACTTCAGTGAAGCTGCTAGTAAATTATTTTTATCCTCCAAGGCTACTATCTGAGTCTCATATAGCTTAGCCTTCCCTTTTGTAGTGGTCTTTTTCTCTCCCATCTCGGTCACTTTAACTTCCAATCTTCCCTTTTCCTTATCCAATTCTTCAATTCATGACCTAAGCTCATCCCTCTCGGCTTCCAAACTTTGATATTGCTGCTATAGCTTTCCAAACTGAGACAAGGTGGTCTAGGCATTCTTCTCTATATTTCCTGCAGATATTAACAAAGCATATTTCTCCTCCTGCAGAGTTTGACATTCTTCCTTTGATACTTTAACTTCACCGATCATATCCTCATATTTCCTTTTCAGACTCTGACTTTTGCTCCTTTCTTTCTTCAAAGTCTCTTTCAACTGTGTGACCCTTTTCTATGACTGTTCTAGGTCTATCATGATTCTGTCTACATTATCCTCAGTGGCTAGGGTTGAAGCTACCCCAACCCTTGCTATTAATCATGGATCTATGTGTGTGTCGTGAACGACTGTCTTATTGGTCACCATCATTCCTGTCTTACCCCAAGTGTCCACTTTCTTCTCGGTTTTGTTGATGATTCTCTTCTTTTCCTTGTCATAAAATATAGTGTTAAAATCTAGCACCTCCTCCCCTTCAGTAGGCATGAAAGGAATTAACTCAACTCCAGAAAATGACACAAAACCTTCTCCTACCACACTACCAGAAGGAACGACAGGCTTTAAGGGATCAATATCCGATTGCATTTGTCCTTGATTAATCAGGTCTTGCTCTTCTTGAGTCCCTTCTCTCAGTCCTTTACCTACTTGTTCTGCTGGCCATTTTCCCTTTTGGGCATCTTCTAGTCTGAAATCCTCACTCTCTCCTTGCTTTTTCTGTATCTCATCTTCCTCTTTTCTTTTTTGTTCTTCTTCAACCTTCTTAGCTGCTTCTTCAACTGCTCGTTTCTTTTCTTCTTCTTCTATTCTCAACCAGTTCTGTGCTTCCTGTACAAGTCTGTTAGCCTCCTCCTCTCTCTTCTTGGCTTCTTCTTCTTCTTCCCTTTTTAATTTCTCCACATCTTTTCCTTTACCACCCACAGTTGTTATCTTTTTCTTGAATATTTTTCTTAGGGCTGTCATGTTCTTAGAATTGTGGAAAGTCTCCTCATATTTGTCCCAAAATTCTGTGTACTCAAAATGTACTCCAGCTTCTTTGAAATAATCAGTTGCTTTGTCCTCAGATTCATTTTTCGTTTCACCGAAGTGAAAGTATTCCAATTCCTTGACAAACTCTACTGCATTCTTTACCCTTGAAAATTTGTAACTTCCAACAAAAAAGGGCACTGCAGGATATACTTCCTTTTCCTGTTCAAAAAGGAAATTCCCTACTCCATCAATATATAACTGTCTAACAACTTCTTTATGGATTAAACAATCAGTAGCATATCTCAGGATCAGAGAAGGGGCTCTTGAACCACCATACATTCTTAAGTATAGGCCTTCTTCTGTTAGATAATAACTTCCGTATTCTTGCATGACCTTGAAAGCTTCTTCTGACATGCAATTGCATTCTACCAAGAAAATCAAAGTGTATAAAGGCATGATGAAATGCTCACAGATCTCCTTATAATAGCTATAATACTTGTGAGCCCAAAACAATTTATAAGCTGCATACACTCGAGCTTGGTCCTTATCCCAATGGCACTTTAATGCAGGGAAAGGTTGAGTGCACAGAATGCAATCAATCGAAATAGAACGCATGTAAAATTCATACTTATTTTGGGATACTCCTTGCAATGCTGTGCTTATGCATGCCGACATGCTGTTGGATACTATGCTTGCCCAGTGAAAGATGGTCCCTTGTGTAGCAACATAATAAATAATAGGTATCCAAACCAGCCTAAAATTTTTCCCATTAGCTCTTCCAAAAATTCTGTTCAGCATCAAAACAATGAATCTATATGGAGTACGGAGAGTCGATGTCTCATATTCTCCAGAAGGCCTTGTCTTGAAATTTATGCTTGGGATCATCATTTTCTTCACTGTCTCTACCATGTTCAGACCTAAATCCTTTAACCAACCTTCGGTTGGATAAGTCTGTGGTGATGGCAGATGATATGCCATGGACACATAAGCAAGGTTTTATGCGGCATAACCTTGCTTCTTGATATTTCTAGGATCATCCTTATTACATCCACCCTAGGCAGAATCCAACCTATCACTTTCGAGCATGGAAAAATCTCAGTCCTGGTAGCCACTTTCATTAGGGCTAATCTTTCAAAGTTAGCATATATGGGATTATCCTTAAAACTAGCATCAGGGACACTCTGGATTGAAATCATCCTATATACCTCTCCCCACTTATATTCTGGTTCAACCCCAGTAGTAGCTTTAGTATCTTCATAAATGACTTCCACCATGGTTATCACTTCCACTTCAGGCTCTTCTTCAGCCGCTTGGGTTTCTTCTTCTATTTTCTTGGCATGTTGCTGTGCTGAAAATTGACCTGTAACAATTACACAACATAATCTTAGTCTATTTATCTCTAGCAACTGGTATAGTGAGAAACAATAAAACATACAAATATTACCATCTCTTTAATATGCATACTGGAAATTATTGTATATCACCCACAGCTCCTCTGAATGAGAGATTTAAAAGAAAAACTTGTAAAATATTTCTACCCCCCAAACCTACCCAAAACTCTGCTAGCTCAAAACCCTAACCTCCTCCAGCCTCTAACAAATCTACATAAGCATCTTGACTAAGGAACAAATACTCATACTGTCGTCTACTTCAATACAAAAATATAAAAACCACTATTGACTGCGTGGCCCTCTTGCGTCCCACGAGAAACTACTATTATAGGAGACATGCCTATGCAGACTAGGCTTTAAACCGAAGCACAGAAGAACAAGGTGGTGCAGACAGTGAAACGCTCGTCTACACCATGCCCTAGCCTTCCACATAACTGTCACAGGCGCACTCAATGGCTGCGTAGCGGCGTAGATGGAAAAACCTAACCGACCCAACATAAAAATGCTCATACATAAGCATGCCGCACTCAAGATAAAGAAAACTTACCATAGGAAAAACCACAAGAAAGCATACAACCCTATTTTCCAACGGGAAACCTAACCCTACCTACCTTGGCGGTTTATAACAACAAAACTTCAAGCAAAAAAAAACCAAAATCATGGATGAATCCTACCTGGAAAGTGGACTGGCGAACGATCTAGAAAAAGGACGACTACCGCAACCATAGAAGAGCTTGACAGCTGCGCGCACAAGACTGGATGGTTCCACAGTGAAAATGACAAGTAATAAGCTCACAACGGCGTTATATAAACCTCAACTGGGAGCGGAAAACTAACATGGCGGGAAAAACTTTTAACCACCGTCGAGAGAATAACTCCGAAGGAAAACCGCAGTGTCGGCTGCAATTCACTCTATTTATCTGATATATCGGACAGGAAAGTAACACTGAAAACTGGAGGCACTGGCTTCTTTGGTATCGAAGGGAACAATACTAAGTTTCTGATTGACTATGTACTAATCCTCCACAACGTTGGAAGGCGGACAGACTTAAAACTCTGGTTCATTTCGAAAAACATAATCGACAATGAGATTGCCCCTTTAATCGATCATCAGAAAAGGATAGTTAAAGGAACATCCGATCCATCGGATATGATTGATAGAAAAACGCCTGAACCTCAGAAAACCGTCCCCAAGAGGATAGACCAACTCACTCTTGATACAATGGCTTAGACCTTGGAAGGATTTCGATAAACACATCGAAAAGATAACGGACTGTACCTCCGCAATGTCGAATGACTAGTCAACTAAGCATCCGATATCGAAAGGCTAGTTAACTAAGCATCCAATATGGGCATGCAAAAAGACTAAGTTTTTTCAAAAAACTGTTGAACCCTAGGTAAATATTGGTAGAAATAAAACATCCCTAGGCCATCTAGACACTGAAAAATAAAAAGGGGGGACCCTAAAAATAAAAAATTTCAGCAAAAATGTTGCAGCTGCAACATAGTGTATACGACCATCTACAACCGTCTCAATAGTTGATGGGAATTATCCAAAGAACACCAAATTGGGAATCGAATCATACAGTGGTCATCAGTGTACACGACCATCTATTACCTATCTATCTCACAATTCCAGGGGGATTTCTCCCATACCAGGATGAGGTTCAAAACAAGTAGAGGCACCAACATCATAGATATTAGTCTTAAATTCCCCTCTCCAGGAGGGATGCATTTTCTTATAATCCAAGTCTTGTGCAAAAGTATTCAAAATTTGTTCTGAGAAGAGGATTGGTAAGAATATTTGCAGTTTGGTCATCTGTCAGAACATACTGTAACTCGACTGCACCTTTTTGCACCATATCACAAATGTAGTGATATCAAATATCTATATGATTCATCTTATCATGAAATAGAGGAATCACTAACATCTGTATACAGCTCTCACTGTCACAGTGAATCACAGTTGGTCCTGTAATCTGACCAAATAATCCAACAAGGAGTTTTCGAAGCCATACTACTTCTTGAGATGTTGCACTGGAAACCATATACTTGAAATATGTGGTGCTAAGTGCTACTGAGGTCTAATTCTTGCCACAACAGGAAATCACTACATATCCCTAACTAAAGAAACATCCAGAAGTACTCTTCTTATCTGTACATAAGGTTTTAGTTTTCCCAAAATGTATGCTATTTGAAAAAAGACTAGAATATTTCAGGATTCTTTCTTCTTTTGGGCATAATGTTTCTCTCGTGACTCAAAATTGGGTGATCTATAGACCATTGGAAAGGTCTTGAAATGATCTACAACTTTGTTGTTTTGTGTTTTTCCTACTATCCTTACTATTTTTTTGGGGCGAATGTTTTTGTAACCAAGGATATTTTAAAAGATTATTTTAAAAAAGCATCTTTTAAAAGATGCTTTGTTACTAAAATGCTCGCTCTGAACAAACGTTAAAGAATTAGGGAAAAATAAAAACAACAAATTTGTAGATAATTTCAAGACCTTTCCAATGGTATAGAGTCCTCCCAATTCCAAGTTACGAGAAAAACTTTATTCCCAAAAGACGAAAGATTCATGGAATATTCTAGTCTTTTTTCAAATAGGTTACATTATGGAAGAGGGTGGAATGTTATGAACACACCCGACCCTATATGAGTCAGAAAATACTTGCAATATCATAGCACATCCCAAATAATATATTAGAACATATCCCATAGTGCCACATAAGTATATGAGAACATGTTTTGTAGAAACCCGGTGAATATTCCTTGAATCACTCATAAACTCACTGAAAGTATTCACATGAAATCATATATTCAGTCTGGTATTTGTCAAATACATCATGGAGACAATCAACTGGCGATACATAGTGGGATCAATCATAGCAAAATTTGAAGTAGACTCCTTCGACTTCTTGAAATTGGAATCCATCGGGGTAGCCATGGACTTGCACTCTAACATCCTGAATCTCTTCAAAATATCAATGGTGTATTTTACTTATCTTAGGAAAATTTAATTCCACCTCTACCATACTTCTAATCCCAAGAAGTAATGCATCAATCCGAGGTCCTTCATTTCTAACTCAGAGGAAAGCTTCTTCTTACACCATCCAATTAGTTTCTCATTTCTGGTGAGGAACAAGTCGTCCACATACAAGACCAAAATCAATGGCTCATCCTCCAAAATCGTGTAGTAAATATTATGATCTACAACACTCTAGGTGAATCCCAAATTTACCAGGTATCCGTCTATTCATCCATACTAAGCACTAGGTTCTTGCTTGAATCCATATAAAGACCTTTTCAGCTTACATACATGAGAATCTTTCTCATGGACAATAAACCCTTCTAATTGTTCAATGTAAACTTCTTCCTTGATAATACCATTGAGGAGGCAATATTTATGTCCATATGATGCATCTTGCATCCCATAGCTATTCAGAGCTATTCACTTATTACATTTTTCTGGAGTCCATAGGAAACAATGTAAACAAAGTTGTTAGATTCAACCTTTTTCATCTATGACCAATTGTTCAATGGGATAAGAATATTCGACATGTACATAGTACAAATTGGTGCATCTACCATGGATATCCCTCAGAAACCAAGTTTGAGACCAGAACTGAATATAGCCATGATGATCCATGGCTCAGCGAGGAATTGAGTGATATGAAAGATGGATTAGAGCTTGAAGGAAGAGACAATCGAAGAATCAACCCAACCATTAGAGTGAACCAACCTCATAATGCGGTTAACTTATAAAATATTGTAGCAACATACATGAATTATAACAGGTAAGTGGGAGGAAGCTATATATAGTGAAAAGTCACTATGTATTTCAAGTTACTTGTTTCCACAATCACCGTACTCAAGATAAATTATGTTATAATGCATAAGTGATTCAAATAATGTATGTATTTTGTTATAGCACTCAAGAGAATACTTACCACCAGTGCTCTGAATTACATTCAATGTTGCAACCATTCCATGTATGAGTAATGTCTAGAAACAATAGCTCTAAATAACAACGGATTTCATGCTCCATTTCTTCCACCAGAGGCAAATAAAAAACATAGGCACGCAGAGATAGAATGGTTGCAAGCACACATGTGAGAAAATCAGGAGGGTGAAAGGATACTTAGATATGGCATATTATATTTAATGTTAACTTTTTCCATACACAAATAAATCAACAATATTGCAACATAACATTAAAAAAAATTCTCTCAAACCAATCTTGAATATAATCCATACCTAAACCATAAGAGATAATTACACCAATAGTTACGCAGATAGGCGTATATATCATAGAATTTTTGGGTGGACTAAAGTCTATGATTTTTCATCTACAGATGAGAATGAGACAAGTGTAATGTCTAGAATGATTCTATGGGCATCGTCCAATATTAAATGAGAATGGGACAAGTGTACTGTCCAGATTGATTCTATGGATGTCATCCAAAACTAATAATTTCAAAAAAATAAAAATTTCTTAATTATATTGATAGGCGTATATATCTTAGAATTTTGGGGTGGACTACCATCTATGCCTTTTCATATACGTACAATAATGAGACAAGTGTACTATGAGAGTGGAAAATATGAAATCTAGAAATATCTTAGCATGCATGAAGAAGTAAATTTACGACATTGGAAAAGAAAATGCCTTCAGCTGGCAAAGGAAAATGTTTGCACCTGGAAAAAGAAAATTCCTGCATATTACTACATGGGATTAGTGACAAACATTCTTGCGCAAAAAAATTGCCCGCAAGCCCGCAGGCCTTAGGAATTGCTCTGCATGCAAGTAAAAAAAGCTCGCAGGCCTTAGGAAATACCCTCTATGCAAGTTAAAATGCGTGCAAGATCACTTAAAAATGCCTGCAGGAATACTTAAATTCCCTCCAGTCAATCAAAATTCTTGCAAAATGTTGAAGATAGGTTTTTGAAGAGATAGAGAACAAATTTTGAGGGTGTTTAAATGTAGACTCATAACTCAAATGAGAAAAATCCATGATGATGCTTGCAAGCAAATGTGAAATGAAGTCATGAAGCCATGAAAACTTGAAACATTGAAGTGTAAACATAAAGACAAAGCAACACACGTTGCATATACTAGTTTATATAGAAATTTAAGGACATATCTCTGAAGATAAACTTGGCACATCCAAGATGGAATTGAAAAGGATTTGTAATAGTCTTTGTAATCATCCTGGAGAGTTTTAGCAAATAGGTACAATTTGTAGAAGATATTGAGAAGAATTGGCTAAGGACTAAACTAACAAAGAGAAGCAGTGGCTAAGTTTCAAGCAATAAAACCATGAAAAAGGTCTATGGCTTCCCAATTCTGCTTCCTTGGGAAAACTATAAAGGGTATTGTTGTGAATAGGTTTAGCACAATTACCAAGAACTTTCCCACAATCATCAATAGCTTTTCAAAATGATATAAACATGAACCCAACAACTGTCTAACATAACAACATGTATATCACAATATTTTTCTGAACATTTAATCATTCCATGGTTCAGAACCTCTACAACAATTTTTTTTTAATGACAAAACTGATTTTGTTATAAATGTGTTAAGAGTCACTTCTCAATAGGAAAGAGATATGCAAGAGATAATGTGGATAACATGGAAAGGATGTTAGTTTTACCTTATTTATAGATGGGACAACTGACTTAATATGAAAAAATTTTCAAATCTAATTTGAAGGTTGAAATTGAGATCACCACATAGAATGCCAATCCCAACAAATGTTAATGCAACACACTCAGAGTTCAGGTACCGCTGATGTTTGAAGGTTATTCATTCTTAGAACCTATAAAATGAAGCATGGGTTTCATGGCTTAGGGTTGTTACTATGGAAATAATTTGTAGGACTAAAACTTGCAAAATAGCTTTGTCCCTTGGTAGGTGAATGCCTCTGACAAATTATTTCAGGTTGGAAAAATTGATGGAAACCCATATGAGTCCTACATACAAAGGGGAAAAAGACCTGGTTCATTATAGAATAAGAAGGATTTTCCCCTAGATAGTAATAATAATAATAATCTATTTTTAAGTTCACCACCAAGCGAGACACCAAATTGGTGTATGAGCCCCCCTTGTTTGTGGGACAAGGGACCCCCCTCTGCGCAACGATTTAACTGCTAAAGTCTACAGAGGTGTACATACACTACCCCCCTCTGGATTTGAACCCGTGACCTCCTAAGAGGAAACACATGCTCTTAACCATTAGGCCCACTCATGCATGCACAATCAATTTTGGATTTCGGTATCAATGAGTTTGTGCTCATGCTGGGTTGTTTTGGGATGAGGGGTTGAAACCCTCAATAATGTTCATATGGTGAAAAACCTATATTAAGAAACAATTCTATTCAAAGCTTAATTTTTCATCCAAAAATATCCAAGTCAGGGGGAGGGGTGTTGAAACACTCAACAATGTCCAATGACAAAACCATATTAAGCTATATCCACTTTCCAAATAATAATAAGCCTCAAATTAGGGAGAAACAAGGATTTTGTTCAAATCTCTATAAGAAAAGCAAGAATATCCAAGAGTTCCTTGTAATGTTGGGGGTGACCTATGTCCTAAACTCTACTCCGAGGTTTCATGAAATGAAATAAAAAAATTATATGTATCGATCAAATGGGAACCTAATTCACTCCATTCATATCAATAGACTAATAGGCATAAAACCTTAAGATGTATTCTTCACATGGAACAATAGAAGACTGGGAAATGCCTACATAAAAAAAGACTAGTCCACCTACTGATAAAGGAAGGCTATAAGGTACACCATAAGAGGTGTCAAAGTTGGTCTGGTTATGGCCTGTGGCCACTCACTTTGGCAGGTAGCGATTTATTCAAAACCAACTATTCAAGACATCATGATTCATACACTACTCTACTATTGAAACAAGGTTTTTGCAAATTTATACTAAAAATGGGCATTATTAATTGCAGAGTTTCATTGTATGTCCAAAAATTGACTACCCACAGGAAATATCTACATAAAAATAAAAAAAAATTACAATCTTCTCATATTGCAAATTGTTGAAGCCACAATAGTGCAGCACAGGGTCATAGTATATCACAGCCACCAAAGACCATCGTTGTAAAAATAAAGGCATTTATAGAAGGGATATAGTGTAACGTCCCCGCTCCTCTGACCAATGAAGAGGACGCTACCATAACACTATCTACTCGAGCATTTAGCCCCATAAAACGTGAAATAAAATGCATTGAACCAAGATACACAGATGCATAAAGAATTAACATTCAGTAGAAACAATTACATTTAATTCAAGCATTCAACACATTTTAACATGTTCATCATAATTCATATAAACAGTATAGTTGCATGGGTAAATTCACAAGAATACTTATCTTCGAATGAAGCTTCCCGCAACCAGCTATGCCTCTACAATGTTCCACCAAACCATAGGCTAGTGTGCTCCTTAATATCTCAGTAGCACCGCCACCCCCGAGCTAGGCATGATTTCCCTAAGGAAAAGGGAACTAGCAGGCTCACACATAGCTAAAGATATGACAATACTCAGTCAAGCCAAAACTATGTTTGGGTTTATTAGACTACCAAGGGAATGGAAAGGCTTGTTGCTAAACTAGTGAGCTCAACATAGAGCTATGGACACCTGCACAAGATTTGAATTGGCTTTCCCAACATGTACACATCCAACACAAGGAATCATCCCCTTCTCTGTTGTATAGTTACTTAGGCTATGCATTCCCTTCCAGTGCTATTCAGGATGTGTAGTAAGGAACAATCAGCCCTCAAGATATCTCAATGAGGTTCCTCATGAACTAGACTTATCAGGAAAATTACCTCTTCCACTCTTAATTTATTTAGACCAAATCAAAGAGTATAACAACTCAGACCAAGGAAAGAGTGCACATACAACAAAATACCAATTGGCGGTTCTTGGAAAAAACATTGGGAAACCCAAAAACAGATTTACAGATGGAGAAAACACGAGGGATAGAAATATGATTTCAACAACCTTTTAATGACTTCCTAGGGCCAAAATTGACCTATGCAAAAACCCAAATCATGTTTTTGATTTGTGAAGGTGACTATGGCAATACGGGAGCCAAAACGACTGCCATAAACCCCAAAATCGTGAATCTAGCTTCTTGGCCACTCAGCAAGGTAAAAATGGTGCCCAACTATTGGAGAATCCATGAAAACACAGGAGAACATAAATATTTCTTGATCACTTGCTGAATAATAACCAAAACAAATTTTTGGGCATGCAAATATGAGGAAAATGAGCAAAAACGTGAATGATAACACACATAGAACTTCAGCTGCATGAAGGAAGCCAACATGAAGGAGAATGGGTGAGGAAAATGGAAGTAATGGGTGAGTAATGGCTTGGGAATGCATTCCCAAGCATTTAATTTCCCCACAAGTCAGAAAAATGTTTTCCAAAATCTGATGACTTCTTCAATTTGAATTTTTGACTGCCATACTCTTCCCCATTCCCATGCATTAACTAACTCAACCATATTTTGGAAGAATTAAATGATTGGGCATAAAAGACAAAATGGGTAGTTGAGGGTTTGATGGGTTCTCCCTTTGACATTTGGCTTTTCCCCATTGGCCCCAAAGGTATATTCCCCCCTCCTTATCCTTAGGAAAATCATGGCCCCATCTTATTATTTGTTGCATAGAGATAGCTGGTTGTGGGTTTTTAATTAAATTGCATATTTACATGATGCCCAAAAATTCTAATGTGCTGGCTAGCACGAAATATACCTTCGGCAACGACTTTAATCACCATAACATAAAATGATAATCGATGGTGGGGATTTTTCCTTTAGCTCCACACCACGATTAATTACAATATATACATCATATACATTTTAATGCAAACGGGGCCGGGGTGTTACAGATAGCAAGTTGTGTTGAATCCCTAGAATTTACAGAACTTAAGAATCAGTTTAATTTGAAAACCTGTACATCCATGAGAGAAGGAAACTACATCTCTATAAATCTATTCACATGCAATATAAATTTGACCAATAAGGTCTAATGTATAAGCTTGTCCTAAGCTAGAATTTATGAATACTAAGAAACATAATGATGGACGTTGATGAGATGCATGTGGGCTATAGCCCAAATCCATAACTGCTAGAGTTAAATCTTTTTACAATGTATAGATTTTAGGGAATAGAGTACACTAAGCAAAGAATTCTATAGAGGAAAAATATAAAGTTCAAAATGACTTTAGAAACTGGATCCAGATGATTTGTATAGTGACAGATACAACTATAGGAAAGGAGGCAGGGCAAGTCCCAAGGGAGAAAGAAAACAAATAATAACTCCCCGTGGGACACCATAAGCAGTATGTAATTAAAACTGTAGATTAATTCAACATTTGTATGCATTAAGGAGATACCAAATATGAGAAACTCATTTGAATGACAGGCACATAAATTTCACTAACCTCAGTAAAGATTGCATAGTCCAGACCTGAAGGAAACTTGAAGCAGAGTTCAGACCTAAAGGAAACTTGAAGTCTTGATCAAAGGCACATATTTTCCACTATCATGAGAGCTATTAACTTATTACATTTGTGTGGAGTCCATAGGAAATAATATAAACAAAGTTGTTAGATTCAACATTTTTTCATCTATAACCAGTTGTTCATTGGGATAAGAATAATCGACATGTACATAGTAAAAATTGGTGCATCTACCATGGATATCCCTCAGAAACAAATTCTGAGACCAGAAGTGAATATAGCAATGGTGATCCATGGCTCAAGGAGTATTTGAGTGATATGAAAGATGGATTAGAGCTTGAAGGAAGAGATAATTGGAGAATCAACCCAACCATTAGAGTGAACCAACCTCATACTGCGGTTAAATTCTAAAATATTGTAGTAGCATACATGAATTATAATAGGTAAGTGGGAGGAAGATATAGTGCAAAGGCACTATGTATTTCAAGTGACTTGTTTCCAGAGTCACCGTAGTCAAGATCAATTATGTTACAACGCATATTGATTCAGATAATTTATGTTTTTTGTTATAGCAATCAAGAGAATACTTACCTCTAGTTCTTTGAATTAAATTCAATGTTTCAACCATTCCAGGTATGAGTAATGTCTAGACACAATAGCTCTGAATTATAGTGGATTTCATGCTCTATTTATTCCACCAGAGGAAAATAAAAAACACAGACACGCAAAGATATAATGGTTGCAAGCACAAATGTAAGAAACATGAGAGGGTGAAAGGATACTTAGATATGCTATATGAGATTTAATATTAACTTTTTCCATACACAAATAAATCCACAACATTGCAACATAACATTAAAAAATTCTCTCAAACCAATCTTGAATATAATCCATACCTAAACAGTAAGAGATAATTACGCCGATAGGCATATATATCTTAGAAGTTTGGGGTGGACTACCATCTATGCCTTCTCATCTATGGATGAGAATGAGACAAGTGTACTTTCTAGATTGATTCTATGGGCGTCGTCCAAGATTAAATGAGAATGGGACAAGCGTACTGTCTAGATTGATTATATGGACCTCTTTCAAAATTAATAATTAATAATTTCAAAAAACTAACAAAATTCTTAATTATGCCGATAGGCGTATATATCTCAGAATTTTGGGTGGACTACCATCTATGCTTTTTCATCTACATACAGTAATGAGACAAGTGTACTATCCAGATTGATTCCATGGGCATCATCCAAAATTAAATGAGAATGATACAAGTGTACTATCCAGATTGATTCTATGGGAGTCGTCCAAAATTAATAATTAATAATTTCAAGAAAAATAAAAAAATAGCTTAATTAACATGTGACAAGTACAGTTAGTGATAGTTGTACATATTAAAATTAGTCCCCAACTATTCAATTATTAGATACAACTACGAGCTTAACTCCGTTGATTATTAGATACAACTATTAGCTTAACTTCAACTCTAATCACGGTTATATTGGATAACTATTATATACAACTATTGGCTTAACTCCAATGATTCTACAACTATTAGCTTAACTTCAACTCTAATCACTTAAGGCTTAGTCCAACTGCATTTGGCACTTAGGCATCTAGCTAATGTGCAGTCATGTAAGAGTCGATCTCCAAATGAAATCGTTCGAACCCCTAATAAATTCCTCCAAACTCCTAATAAACTTGTGCATCTCGTTAGGCCGATAGTGTATGTATCTTAAATTTTGGAGTGGACTATCATCTATGCTTTTTCATATATGGATGAGAATGAGACAAATGTATTGTCTCTATGGGAATAGTTCAAAATTCATAATTCAAAAATTCAAAAAAATAAAAAATAGCTTAGTTAACATATGATAAGTATAGTTTGTGATAGTTGGAAAATTTAAACTTCAACTTCAACTATTCAATTATTATATATAATTATTCGATTATTAGATACAACTACGAGCTTAACTCCATTGACAATACAACTTTTAGCTTAACTTCAACTCTAATCAGGACTTTTATTGTTGGGCATTGGGTTCAACGCTCCTTGTGAGTTTTGTGACATGGACTAATCACCTCCCGATGTCCTAACTCTGGTGATTGTGGCAAATATTAACACCTACAGGTTTTGGTCTAAATACAATTGTGAGTCCAACAAATGGTATCACAGCAACAGGTCAAGGGTTCCAAATTCACCCGGCTTGTGTTGGGGGGAGATTGTTGGAAATTGGTTTCAGGGCTCCCTGTGTGTTTCGTGACATGGACTAATCACCTCCTGAGATCCTAACTCTGGAAATTGTGGCGGAGATTAACACCCATGGGGTTTGGTATAATGATAATTATGAGTCCAACTTTTACTTGAAATGAAATGGATGATATATTAACTTTTAAATTAAATATTAGATACATCTATTAGCTTAACTCNCCCATGGGTTTTGGTATAATGATAATTATGAGTCCAACTTTTACTTGAAATGAAATGGATGATATATTAACTTTTAAATTAAATATTAGATACATCTATTAGCTTAACTCCAATGATTCTACAAATCTTTGCTTAACTTCAACTCTAATCACGCTTATATTGGATAACTATTAGATTAACTATTAGATAACTATTACCTTAACTCCAATAGTGATACAACTATTAAATTAAATTTGCATGAATGCGGTAATAAAAAGCTATTAGATGAAGTTTTAGTTGTACTCCAATGACTTCATCTTGTAGCATGCAAAGGCTACCTTGATTGCAATGAAACCATGCACATATTAATAAGCTTTCCATTTGGCATCCTAACATCATGAGAAAAATTAGTTAGGTAATGTGCTTCGAGGGTGATAGGTTCAATGCAATCTATAAATATGAATAAGAAGGGGTGAGCGTTCTCAAAATTTTTTGTTTCATATTAGTAATGTATGCATGTCCATTAATATTAATATGGTTTTTGATCATAAGAACATAAAATTCAGTTTTTATTTTTATTTTTTTATCAAGTTTGTTCATTCCTAGTTTTTACCGCTTGTAGGTAAGCTATATTGTAAAATATATGTTTATTTTCTTTGTTCAAATATCGTTTTTAATTTTATTTTATGTAATTATGTGTGTTAAATTTTAATTTTATTTTATGTACTTATTATGTGCGCTTTATTACACATAGTTATATTTGGGCGTCAAACAAAGTGAATATGATTTTAAGCCCAATGAAAACATATTGTGATGTTAGTGAGTGAGGATCGAGGTGAATAAGTCCTCTAAATTTCTCAGAACAATGTATCGTACCCTATGCTAGATTCCACAATAAAAAACATCAACTTCAACTTGGTAATTAAAACTTCAACCATGATGATACAACTATTTGATTATTAGTTACCACTATTACCTTAACTCCAATGATTATTGAACTTTATCTTGACTTGATCTCCAATCACGACTTTTACTTGTGACAACAATCATTTATATATTTACTTTTAAATCAACTATTTAGATACAACTATTAGCTTAATTCCAATGATTCTACAATTGGTAACTTAATTTCAGCTCTAATCACAGTTACATTAGATAACTATTATATTAAATATTATACAACTACTAGATTAATTCCAATCCCGATACAACTAATAATTTACATTTACGTCGATTGGCGTATATATCTTATAGTTTTGGGGTGGACTACCATATATTCTTTTTCATCTATGGATGAGAATGAGACAAGTGTACTACCCATATCGATTCTATGGGCATCGTCCAAGATTAAAAGAGAACGAGAGAAGTGTCCTATGGAGATTGATTCTATGGGCCTAGTCCAAAATTAATAATTAATAATTTCAAACAAATAAAAAATACCTTAATTAACATGTGATAAGTATAGTTAGTGATAGTTATAAAAATAAAAATTAATATTCAACAATGCTATTATTAGATACAACTATGAGCTTAAATCCATCGATGATTAGATATAACTATTAGCTTAACTTAAACTCTAATCATAGTTATATTGGACAACTATTAGATTAACTATTAGATACAACTATTAGCTTAAATTCAACTCTAATCATAGTTATATTGGATAACTATTAGATACAACTATTAGTTTAACTTCAACTCTAATCACGTAAGGATTAGTCCAAGTGCATTTGGCATCTAAGAATCTAGCTAATGTGCAGTCAGGTAAGAGTCGAACTCTTAGTAAAATGGTTCTAACTCCTAATAAACTCCTCCAAAATTCTAATAAACTCCTGCATCTCGTAGTTGGGCATCCAGCTAATATACAGTTTGTATTACATGTTTAGGTTTTCCATATAGATATATAGTAATTTTTTGATTATTTTTAAAGGAGGTTAATCTAACTCATAATTAACAATTTCAAAAAAAATAAAAAATAGCTTAGTTAACAATCTAATAAGTACAATTTATGGTAGTTGGAAAAAGAAAACTTCAGCGTCAGCTATTCAATTATTACATACAACTATTCAGTTATTAGCTTAAATACATCGATGCTACAACTATTAGCTTAACTTTAACTCCAAAGCACGGCTACTTTTGTTTACATTTGGAGACAATAAAGTGAAAATGTTCAAAAGCATCCTGGAAACAAGAGAATCCCAAAGAATTTGGATGGCCTAATAAACATCAATCATTATGGCATTCCCATTAACAACATTATGAACACAAACTAAGTGTAAACGATATAGTATCTCCTTACCTCAGTGGGACCTATAATTGCATTTAGCTATGCCAAATCCATGATAGCTTTGACATTGAGCTTATTCAACAGGTTAAGGACACTTGCATTTCGTTGCCAAATCTATGATAGCTTTGACATTGAGCCTATTCAACAGGCTAAGGGATGTGGCCCAACGGATTTCCACAAACACAACAGCCACTGATATGAGTGGTCGTATAGCTAAGTATATAATATATTAGTTTCTACTAAACAATGATTCATAGACTAACTAGATTATATATATCGCATTACAATAAATGGGTTGAAATCAAAATGAAAGAGAGAAATTAATTTCAGAATTCCCAAATACTTTTTTTTTACTTAACAGTTGAAAAGGAAAGGAGCATTGCAATATGTTACAGGAACCATAATCACCACATACAAATTGCAAAGTCATACAATGTCTGCATGAAGAAAGTTGAATCCTTATGTTTGGGCTAGTGATGTTTCCATTGGGGGGGTCATTGGCGAGGAAATATCATATCAGGTCCATTCATATTAAGGGTTTGAATACTCCTAAAAACCTCAAAAATATATTGCCTCGTATTAATGGGTCAAGGGGGTTTTTTAATTTGACATAGTAATTTAAATATTGGGGGTTATTTTATTTGAGTGGGATGAGGAATAAAATTCAACTTGTGGGATGGATTCATATATATAACTTCTTCTTCATATATTTGGAGCCTTCCCACATAGACCTGTTTTCCCGCCAATTCCTTATATATCTCGCACAAGGTTTTGCCTTATCGGATTCCTCATCGAATTGTCTCGATGACCTATTCCTAGAGAACAAGTAGGAACCATGAAATATTTTTGGCTTGGAATGCTAATAGCCATGCTGCCCTAGCACATATTACAAGCATTGATTGGAGCCTTAATTACTCTGTTATATTGGAGCCTCAATTACTGATTTAAAAAAAATATTATCTTGTTATATAATATGTGTGTGTGTGTGTGTAATATATA
>LPNX010230539.1:0-14411 GCA_001517045.1 Pseudotsuga menziesii
CCTACATTTCATGTTTTTTACTCAATGCAAGATATTTTGCATAAGTATCTCAAAAAATCCAAGTAAGTTGAGGGATGCCTAATTTTTCAGGTTTCTATTACATCTAACGCGCCAAAAAGGTCCATCATCTTCTTGCTCTCACCCTGGTCCCTGGTACAATTTTACTACTGGGCTTGGTGAAGCTACTAATAATTATGTCGAATTTGCCTCTGTTAAACTTTTATTAACAATTGCTCTCTACCTTAGGATTTCGCGCATTCAGATATTTGACAACTCCAAACTTGTTTTTAACTATATGATGCTCGGTAAGCCCCCTACCAATATATTTTTTCTTCCATTCTACGAGGATATTTATAGGATCAATGCTCACTTCTAGTGGATCAACTATATGCACATTTATCAAGAGTGCAAACATGACATATCAACTCTCCAAACATGGTTTTCTTTTACCTGTTAGATCTATGGAGAAATGGTAAAATCATCTTGGTGTATCCTTTTCACTAGGAAGGAGTAAATTTTGATTTATTTCTAGCATGTTGTATTTTCTTACTAGCAGCTATTTCATCTTCATGTAAAAAATAGAGGCTTCATTTGGATATCTACAGACAAATACAAAGTCTTATGCTTTGTAAACTTATATATATAGTGCATATTTTGTTGACATTAGATGAATATAAACTTATTAGCTCCTAATAGTCTTTTGAACAATATATTGTTTTATATCAATAAATCATTCTGGAAAACAAAAAACATTACCATACTTATAAAAATTAAATTTTATTAATTTTCTAATTATATATAATTTTATTATTAATTTAAAATTCAATTAAATAAATTTTAAAATAAATGATTTATTTTGTAATTTAAATTAATTAGTGAAAAATATTAAATTTAAATAATAAGCCCATTTTATGGTGTTTCTCTCCACTCCCCATTCGATTCACCGTTTTTCAAGCAACGGAATAAAGTAAAAAATGTTTTACTACTTTTGTTAATAAAAAAATAAGAATATTATCTATAGATATAAATATATATTCTAATTTGTTTTTGTTTAATAAAAAATTAAGCCACATAAACCTAAGAAAGTTATTACAAAGTTGTGCTGACACAAATTTAAAAAAACAAACGTTGAGATTCGCATTAACGGTACACTGCCAGCAATGTAAAATTTCAAAATTTAACAAACATGATTGGCATTGGGCAACTTGCGTTTACAGTTTGTGTGACAACCTGTAAGTGTGAGTCATGACAACCTTTAATTCAAATTTAACAGATTATTATTCTCTTGGACTGGAAACGGAAGTATTGTTTTTCAAAATTTTAATCTGATTTAATAGGTTATTATTGCCTTGACAGAAAATGGGATTTAACTGTCCGGATTTCAAATTTTAATAGCCCGGATTTCCAATCTGACAACGTGTGACATAGGCAACAGCTGAGAAATAGAAGGCACTTGTTTGCTTGGGTTGGAAGAGTAAACCAGAAAGAGGAAGCGCGGAGAAAGAAAGGAGAAGGGAAGAGGATTTGCAATATCCACATAAAATACATTTCCGGAATTGGCCATAGAGCCGAGCCATAGAACTGGCCACAGACCCAGAGAGGCGAGAGAGCAGAGAACTGGCCACAGAGCCAGAGAGCTGAGAGCTGGCCACAGAGGCAGAGAGCCAAAGAGAACTGGGCACAGATCCAGAGAGCCAAAGAGAAGAGAGCCAGAGAGACCAGATAGCCAAAGAGAATGGATAGTTCTTTGGAGTCCTTTAAATGTTTGTGATTTTACACTTTTTTTTCAAGATTGAAGCATGGCCATGCTTTTATGTTTTTCTGTCTGTGCTTTCTTTTTTGGGTTTTAATTTTTCAGTGTGTGCTTTCTTTTTTGTTTTCATTTTAATTTTTTAAATTTTATTTTGGTTGTGTTTTGTATATTTGGGTTTATTTTTTATGTTTTGGGTCGGTGTTTGGGTTGTTGTGGGGGAGAGAGTGAGAAGATGCTGCAGTGAAGAATAGCCTGTGGAAAAGGAGTGCGGATATGCTGCTGCGAAGATGTTTCTTAAAGTTCGGCATCATTCAGGTAATGCATTGTTTTTATTTAGGTAATGCATTGCTTTTAATTAATTTAGGTAATGCATCATTCAGGTAATGGGTTGTATGTAGTATGTATTTATAGGCTGTATTTTGTTAAGATTTTTTGTTTTATTTTCCAGTGAAGAGGCAAATCTACAGGACCATAAATGTAGCTGAATTTTAAATGTCGACTGAATTTCAAGACAGCGGGTAAGTTTTTAAGTTCTTAAGATCTTTGATTGAATATTAAATGTCCTTGAATTTTAAGCTTTTGTAAGTGTGAATATGAACCTAAATTTAAATTTAACCTAAATTGGCATGCTATTTCTTGATTTTGAATTTTATAGTTTTGCATTTTGGGTTTGGCATGCTATTTCTTGATTTTGGGTTTTGAAATCTTTGAGATTTTAGGTTGAAATTTATATTCTATTATTTTTTATTTTATTTTTAGGTTTATAAAATTTAATATTACTAATATTAAAAATTACAATAAATTTTCACTCCTGCAAATGCTTGGGCATTTGGAGTAACTAAAACCCTTGCCACACTTTTCTGGTCATTTATTTTTCTGGGCATTTGGAGTAACTAAAACCTTTACCACACTTTTCTGGGTACATTCAGAAGGAAAATGTGAGATATAAGGCCTTGAACAACACACCCTGACACCAAAGGGTATGCATCTGTTTTCTTCTCAGTGATTCTTAGTGATTCTTTTAGTTATCAATCAATTTCAGCTTAACATCTCATCTCTCATGGTCATATGTTGAATATTTAATTGTTAGGGAAAATTGTCAATCACTAGGATTTTCTCTTAACTAGTCATTAGGCATCTCAAATGCTCTGTCCTGCTCTAATCAACGTGAAGAACAGGTTGGAATAGATTAATCCCTGTTTTTAATCTCCTAAAAAAACTGAAGGACATCTCCAACGCTCTTCCATCTAATTCGTATAGTTACAGATTGAGAGCCACAGTTTCTTATAGTTCCGTTCAAGAGATATTGCATTATATAAAAAGACATCAGAGTCATAGTGAACATAACGTAGTTTTAAGTTCCAAAAGGGTTCATAGTGGTGCAATTCTTTATTTAAATTTGGCTTGTCATTCTTTGATTTTGGGTTTTTTAAATTTTAGGCTGGAAGTTACAGATCGCCCTTTGTTTTTTTTTATATTATATCAATTTTATTGTAGATTATTTTTTGGTTTATAGGGTTTAATAATGGTTGAATTTACATATGACTGGTTTTTATTTTCAATTATTTTATGTTGTTTTATTTCAATTTTTTTTTAACAAAGAAACAGAGGGCCAAGATAGGTTCAGAGGGTTATAGAAGTTTTGTGGGTAATAAATAATAAGAAAACAATAGTTGAAGGTATTTAGGTTTGATGTGTTGCTTTTTTTTCATTTAAGCTTTGTTCTCCATTTATAATTATGGTTGCCTAATCTTGCTTTCTTGAGATAATAATTTTTTGTGAGTTTTACTTATGTGTTTCTGTTTTCACATTATTTTATGGGTTTTATTTGGGTTAATTTTTATATTGTTTCCAAGGTTTATTTCTTCTTCTTTAATTGGAATAAAGAAATGGTATAAATTAAATAAAATGGGGTCTACTTGTCTTCCTTGCTTGTGAGAGTTATTTTGTGTGAGTCTATTAATGTGTTTGAGTTAGGTTATTTTTTCAATTTATTTTATATTGTTTCCTAGGTTTATTTCTCTTTAATTAATTGGAATAGAAAAATGATATAAAATGAGATAATGGGTGGATGATTAGAAAAAGTGAAATTAAGAGAAAGTAGGATATGTATGATTTCATTTGGATGTTGTGTTAACGAGGTGTGCATGCCATGAAAGCAGTTGTTCTTGAACTCTAGGACACATGAACATTCTTAGGGTATGTTTTGGGAATAATTTAGTTATTTATTTTGGATCACATTGCAAATATATTTTATTTTTATTTTGTTATTTATTGTTTTTAAAAACAATATTAATTATTAATTAATAATTTTTTTGGTGTCCCAGGTAAATGAATGACTAGTCATGATTTGAGAATGAATCAAATACTAAAGGAAACATGGAAAGATGGAGCTAGAAAGATGGAGAACTAAAAATGAGGATTCAACCTCATTTTTCAAGTGTAAATTATATTATTTTTTTTTTTCTTATGTAACACTGAAAACCGATATCCTAATAAAATTATCATTTTTTTTTAGAGAAAGGGAAAAAAGCCCTTTCTCAAATCTTTCAAAGATAGCTATGGCCAAAGCTATCTTTGAGAAGTCTTCTTAGTTTTTTATTCTAGATTTTTAACTTTCTTTTTTTGTTATTTAATGTATCTTGTATTTTCCAATAAAATTATATATATTTTTTTAAATCATAACATAATAAAAATGTAATTAAAAAACATCACATAACACTTAAATCTAAAACAGTTTAAATTCTAATATTCTAATGCATCATTTAACTAGTTAATATGGGTGTATATTTTGTGGTTTGTTTAATTGATTAAATAAAAACAACAGTATTACATTTGCTACATTTTTCAACATTATTATAATTATTACATTTGCTTGTTTAATTAGTTAAATAAAAATAACTCAATTACAATTCACAACATTTTTCTATTTTATTGTAATCATAATATTTGGACATTTTTCAATTTTATGACAATCATAATATTTCTTTGTTTAATTAATTAAATAAAAATAATTTTATTACAATCATAACATTTACAGCATTTTTCAACTTTATTACAATCATAACATTTGCAATAATTATTTTAAACTTTGATGTAACATTTTTTAAAACTTTATTACAATCACAACATTTGCAACTTTCTTTTTCAACTTTATTACAATCATAATATGTGTTTGCTTAATTAATTAATTAGCACTACAATCACAACTTTTGCAACATTTTTTCAACTTTATTGCAATTATAATATGTGTTTGTTTAGTTAATTAAATAGCATTACAATCATAACATTTGCAATTTTTTTTAAAATTTTAATGTAACATTTTTCAAAACTTTATTACAATCACAACATTTGCAACATTTTTCAACTTTATTACAATCATAATATTGGTAACATTTTTCAACTTACTACAATCATAACATTGGCAACATTTTTTATAACTTTAATGCAACATTTTTTACAATTATAACATTGACAATATTTTTTTTAACTTTATTACATCATAACATTTTCAACATTTATAACTTTATTACAATTATGTGCATGCTTAATTAATTATAAATAAGAATAACTTTATCACAATCATAACATTTTCAACTTTATTACAATCACAAAATCTGCCACATTTTTAAAATATTTTATATAAAATCAACTCTATTATAAAAACTAATTTCAACATTCATATAATATAAAATAAAACTACAATTTTTTTAATAAATATAAAAATATAAATTTAATATATCTGTGTTATGTAATGTATTCGTGATGTAGTGTTGTGCTTTTGTTGTGTTGTGTAATGTCGTGTACTATCATTGTACACAACATACATATTTATGTAACATGTTATATTTAACATTGGCTCCAAAATTTAAATTATAAAAGTTATTTCTAAAAATAATTTAAAATAAAATATTTTATTTTCATAATGCTATATTTTATTTCAAATGATTCTTTTTTTATTTGTGTAGTTTAAATATAATTATCTTTTGTTTTTATTTTATTTACTTATAAATTGTTAATTTAAAATAACATTTTTTTTCAATTTATAAGATTTTATTTTTTATAATATCATATTTTATTTCAATGGATAATGTGTGTTACATATATATGTTGGTTACAATCACAACATTTGCAATAATTATTTAAACTTTGATGTAACATTTTTCAAAATTTTATTACAATCACAACATTTGCAACTTTTCTTTCAACTTTATTACAATCATAATATGTGTTTGCTTAATTAATTAATTAGCATTAAAATCACAACTTTTGCAACATTATTTCAACTTTATTGCAATTATAATATGTTTTTGCTTAATTAATTAAATAGCATTACAATCATAACATTTGCATTTTTTTTTTAAATTTTAATGTAACATTTTTCAAAACTTTATTACAATCATAGCATTTGCAACATTTTTCAACTTTATTACAATCATAATATGTGATATGTGTTTGCTTAATTAATAAAATAACACTTTATTACATCACAATATTGGTAACATTTTTCAACTTTACTACAATCATAACATTGGCAACATTTTTTATAACTTTAATGCAACATTTTTTACAATTATAACATTGACAATGTTTTTTTTAACTTTATTACATCATAATATTTTCAACATTTTTTAACTTTATTGCAATTATGTGCGTGTTGAATTAATTATAAATAAGAATAACTTTATCACAATCATAACATTTTCAACTTCATAATAATACAAAAATCTACCACATTTTTAAAATATTTTATATAAAATCAACTCAATTATAAAAACTAATTTTAACATTCATGTAATATAAAATAAAACTATAATTTTTTTAATAAATACAAAAATATAAATTTAATATATCTCTATTATGTTATTGTAATGTAATGTATTTGTGATGTAGTGTTGTGTTTTTGTTGTGTTGTGTAATGTCGTGTATTATTATTGTACACAACATACATATTTATGTAACCTGTCATATTTAACATTGGTTGCAAAATTGAAATTATAAAAGTTATTTTTAAAAATAATTAAAATAAAATATTTTATTTTCATAATGCTATAGTTTATTTCAAATGATTTTTTTTTATTTGTGTAGTTTAAACATAATTATCTTTTGTTTTTATTTTATTTACTTATAAATTGTTAATTTAAAATAACATTTTGTTTCAGTTTATAAGATTTTATTTTTGATAATATCATATTTTATTTCAATGGATAATGTGTGTTATATATATATGTTTGTTACAATCACAACATTTGCAATAATTTTTTTAAACTTTGATGCAACATTTTTCAAAACTTTATTACAATCACAACATTTGCAACTATTTTTTCAACTTTATTACAATAATAATATGTGTTTGCTTAATTAATTAATTAGCATTACAATCACAACTTTTGCAACATTTTTTCAACTTTATTGCAATTATAATATGTGTTTGCTTAATTAATTAAATAGCATTACAATCATAACATTTGCAATTTTTCTTTAAATTTTAATGTAATATTTTTCAAAAATTTATTACAATCACAACATTTGCAACATTTTTCAACTTTATTACAATCATAGTATGTGATATGTGTTTGCTTAATTAATTAAATAACACTTTATTACAATCATAGTATTGGTAACATTTTTCAACTTTACTACAATCATAACATTGACAACATTGTTTATAACTTTAATGCAACATTTTTTTAAACTTTATTACATCATAACATTTTCAACATTTTTTCACTTCATTAAAATCATTACATGTGTTTGCTTAAGTAATTAAATAACAATAACTTTATTACAATTATGTGCATGTTTAATTAATTAAAAATAAGAATAACTTTATCACAATCATAACATTTTCAAATTCAATACAATCACAAATCTGCCACATTTTAAAAATATTTTATATAAAATCAACTCTATTATAAAAACTAATTTCAACATTCATATAATATAAAATAAAACTATAATTGTTTTAATAAATACAAAAATATAAATTTAATATATTTATGTTATGTTATTGTAATGTAATGTATTCATGATGTAGTGTTGTGTTTTTCTTGTGTTGTGTAATGCCATGTACACAACTTACATATTTATGTAACATGTTATATTTAACATTGGTTGCAAAATTGAAATTATAAAAGTTATTTTTAAAAATAATTAAAATAAATATTTTATTTTCATAATGCTATATTTTATTTCAAATGATTCTTTTTTTTGTTTGTGTAGTTTAAATATAATTAGCTTTTGTTTTTATTTTATTTACTTATAAATTGTTAATTTAAAATAACATTTTTCTCAATTTATAAAATTTTATTTTTGATAATATCATATTTTATTTTAATGGATAATGTGTCTTACTGCTTGTTACAATCACAACATTTGCAATAATTTTTTTAAACTTTGATGTAACATTTTTCAAAACTTTATTACAATCACAACATTTCCAACTTTTTTTTCAACTTTATTACAATCATAATATGTGTTTGTTTAATTAATTAATTAGCATTACAATCAAAACTTTTGCAACATATTTTTCAAATTTATTGTAATTATAGTATGTGTTTGCTTAATTAATTAAATAGCATTACAATCATAACATTTGCAATTTAAAAAAAAAAATTAATGTAACATTTTTCAACTTTATTACAATCATAGTATGTGATATTTGTTTGCTTAATTAATTAAATAACACTTTATTACAATAGTAATATGGTAACATTTTTCAACTTTATTATAATCATAACATTGGCAACATTTTTTATAACTTTAATGCAACATTTTTTACACTTATAACATTGACAACATTTTTTTAAACTTTATTACATCATAACATTTTCAACATTTTTTAGCTTTATTACAATCACAAAATCTGCCACATTTTAAAAATATTTTATATAAAATCAACTCTATTATAAAAACTAATTTTAACATTCATATAATATAAAATAAAATTATAATTTTTTTGATAAATAGAAAAATATAAATTTAATATATCTATGTTATGTTATTCTAATGTAATGTGTTCGTGCTATAGTGTTGTGCTTTTGTTGTATTGTGTAATATCGTGTACTATTGTTGTACACAACATACATATTTATGTAACATGTTATATTTAACATTGGCTGCAAAATTGAAATTATAAAAGTTATTTTTAAAAATAATTAAAATAAATTATTTTATTTTCATAATGCTATATTTTATTTCAAATGATTCTTTTTTTTTAATTTGTGTAGTATAAATATAACTATCTTTTGTTTTTATTTTATTTACTTGTAAATTGTTAATTTAAAATAACATTTTTTTTTTAATTTATAAGATTTTATTTGATAATATCATATTTTATTTCATTGGATAATGTGTGTTATTTATATATGTTTGTTACAATCAAAACATTTGTAATAATTTTTTTAAACTTTGATGTAACATTTTTCAAAACTTTATTACAATCAAAACATTTGCAACATTTTTTAAAACTTTATTACAATCATAATATGCATTTGCTTAATTAATTAATTAGCATTACAATCACAACTTTTGCAATATTTTTCAACTTTATTGCAATTATAATATGTGTTTGCTTAATTAATTAAATAGCATTACAATCATAACATTTGCAATTTTTTTTTAAATTTTAATGTAACATTTTTCAAAACTTTATTACAATCACAACATTTGCAACATTTTTCAACTTTATTGCAATCATACTATGTGATATGTGTTTGCTTAATTAATTAAATAACACTTTAATACATCCATAATATTGGTAACATTTTTCAACTTAACTACAACCATAACATTGGAAACATTTTTTATAACTTTAATGCAACATTTTTTACAAATATAACATTGACAATATATTTTTAAACTTTATTACATGATAACATTTTCAACAATTTTTAACTTTATTACAACCATTACATGTGTTTGGTTAAGTAATTAAATAACAATAACTTTATTACAATTATGTGAGTGCTTAATTAATTATAAATAAAAATAACTTTATCACAATCATAGCATTTTCAACCTTATTACAATCACAAAATCTGCCACATTTTTAAAATATTTTATATAAAATCAACTCTATTATAAAAACTAATTTCAACATTCATACAATATAAAATAAAAGTATAATTTTTTTAATAAATATAAAAATATATCTGCCACATTTTTAAAATATTTTATATAAAATCAACTCTATTATAAAAACTAATTTCAACATTCATACAATATAAAATAAAAGTATAATTTTTTTAATAAATATAAAAATATAAATTTAATTGTCTGTGTTATGTTATTGTAATGTAATGTATGCATGATGTAGTGTTGTGCTTTTGTTTTGCCGTGTAATGTTGTGTACTATTATTGTACACAACATACATATTTATGTAACAGGTTGTAGTGTTGTGCTTTTGTTTTGTCGTGTAATGTTGTGTACTATTATTGTACACAACATACATATTTATGTAATAGGTTATATTTAACATTGGCTGCAAAATTGAAATTATAAAAGTTATTTTTAAAAATAATTAAAATAAAATATTTTATTTTCATAATGCTATATTTTATTTCAAGTGATTGTTTTTTTTTTATTTGTATAGTTTAAACATAATTATCTTTTGCTTTTATTTTATTTACTTATAAATTGTTAATTTAAAATAACATTTTTTAAACTTTATAAGATTTTATTTTTGATAATATCATATTTTATTTTAATGGATAATGTGTGTTACATATATATGCTTATTACAATCACAACATTTGCAATATTTTTTTTAAACTTTGATGTAACATTTTTCAAAATTTTATTACAATCACAGTATTTGGAACTTTTTTTTCAACTTTATTATAATCATAATATGTGTTTGCTTAATTAATTAATTAACATTACAATCACAACTTTTGCAACATTTTTTAAACTTTATTGCAATTATAATATGTGTTTGCTTAATTAATAAATAGCATTACAATCATAACATTTGTAATTTTTTTTTAAATTTTAATGTAACATTTTTCAAAACTTTATTATAATCACAACATTTACAACATTTTTCAACTTTATTACAATCATAGTATGTGATATGTGTTTTCTTAATTAATTAAATAACACTTTATTACAATCATAATATTGGTAACATTTTTCAACTTTACTACAATCATAACATTGGCAACATTTTTTACAATGATAACATTGACAATATTTTTTTAAACGTTATTACATCATAACATTTTCAACATTTTTTAACTTTATTACAATCATTACATATGTTTGCTTAAGTAATTAAATAACAATAACTTTATTACTATTATGTGCGTGCTTAATTAATTATAAATAAGAATAACTTTATCGCAATCATAACATTTTCAACTTTATTACAATCACAAAATCTGTCAAATTTTTAAAATATTTTATCTAAAATCAACTCTATTATAAAAAATAAATTCAATAGTCATTGCGCCGAGAGGCACTCTACAGCCCAATATGGGTGAGATCTTGTAACGTTAGGTAACGTTACCTAAATTTACATAACGTTATTTTTATTAATAACAAATATTTTTTTTTAATTATAGGCCAAAATAAATGTCAGACAGAAAAACCACCTAATATGGAGATGTTGTAATATTCCTACCTAACAAAACAATAAAAATGTAAAAATTTAATTATCCGTAAAAAAATGGAAGATGTTATAATATTTCTACCTAACAAAACAATAAGAAAGTAAAAATTTAATTATTCGTAAGGAAAAAACACAATATGGGGGAGATGTTGTAATGTTCCTACCTAAAAAAATAATAAAAAATAAAAAACTCAATTTTCCTCAAAAAAATGTTGGCCTTGCACATGGTTTTAAAACTATGTGCACATGGTTTTAAAACCATGTAGGGGGAAACGTTGTAATGTTTATTCCTAACAAAATAAAAAATAATAAAAAATACTATATGTGAGCCATAAATAATATTAAATATTAATAAATCAATGGATACCTAAGAGATTTGATCCCTTTCGGTGCTTGATAGAGCCTAGGATTTGGATCTACGCTGGTATAATATAAAATAAAACTATAATTTTTTTAATAAATATAAAAATATAAATTTCATATATCTATGTTATGTTATTGTAATGTAATGTATTCGTGATGTAGTGTTGTGCTTTTGTTGTGTTGTGTAATGCCATGTACTATTATTGTAATGTAGTGTTGTGCTTTTGTTGTGTTGTGTAATGCCATGTACTATTATTGTACACAACATACATATTTATGTAACATGTTATATTTAACATTGGCTGCAAAATTCAAATTATAAGAGCTATTTTTAAAAATAATTAAAATAAAATATTTTATTTTCATAATGCTATATTTTATTTCAAATGATTTTTTTTTTTTACAGAAACTAAGAAATATTTTTTATAAGACAAGCTGTGCACAGCCATTCATTACAGAGAAAAAAGCAAGAATAGAGAGTTCTTGCAGTTCAAAAATGCTGCATACAAAATTGGTCCAAGGAGATGACCAAAAAACTCCATAGAGGGAATTTGCAAAACAACTAGTGCCTGGGGTAGTGTATACCCTTATAAACTAACTGCAAAGCAAAAGACAATAAAACATATTAACATTTTTAAGAGAGAACCGATTAAGGATTGCCTCTGGGCTTCATGGATTGAACCACTGATTCCTCCTCCATGGGGTCCGCTGCAGCTGCAAGGGATTCGTTTGCCTTGCTACACTAGTTCATATTGATTACGCAGTGGAGATCTTCCTGAATTATATAGACCTTACCCATCATCTCCCTAAGGTTGCTCTTGTTGTCGTCGATCCTTGCATCATGATTGCTGATCTACAAAGATGTATAACTTACCACTGCCCCCATGCTCTTGACCTCCTATGCTATTTCCTTATTATCCATTATGTCTATCACCATCATCTCATAGAGGCGCCTGAGATTCTTCTTTACATCCATAATGCCAACGTTTTCGTTAGCCTGAGACATGCTGCCATTTTTTGGAGAAATATCGATATGGGCAAAGTTGCTATGTAGAGCTCGGACTAAACCTGCTATCACACAAGCCTGATTCTCGGTGGAGAGGCCACTAAGGATATACTTTAGCACTTTGAGCTCCCACTGGAGGGAGGCACCCTCCTTGCTTTGGCAGGATAAAGTTCCCACTGCACCTTCCTTCCACCCTGAACAGTGACAGCCCAAAATCGTGCTTTTCTTAGCAATGAGGGACTAAGCGTCGGATGGGAGACTAGGGCCAGAATCAATTCTTGCAAACCACAGTGAAGAGCCTGTAAGGGTGATACAAGAGAAAGAGGAGAATGCTGCGAGGGCGAGCCTTTCCTTCACAAAATTCCTAGTGAGAGGGAGAGCTTCCCACATAATTTCTTGCAACCGCCCTTCGTCTACGCCTGCTATGACATCCAAGAGAATGCACTCCGAAGGAATCACATGATGGACAAATCCAAGAGAAGGAGAGAAATGAGATTGCAGGCATCTTCGAGGAGAAGACATAGTGAGGAGATCGATAAGACTTGGAGCATGCGAGGGGAGGGGGAAATTAACCTGGGGGAGGTGATCCATAAATCCTGCGTTGTTTAAGAAAGGATGCAGACTGAGTGAAATCCACGTAGCAAGGATATGTGTATAGGCAGGACAACACATTAAGTGAGAAGACTCTTCAGGAAGGAGCACGAGGTGGGAGACAGCTGTGGGAGGAGGGCGCGAGGCGGTGTGATAAAGAGGAAGGGTGAAGGGAGGGATAAGGGAGGGGGGTAAGGAAAGATATAGGGAAATAAATAAGGAGAAGATGGAGGGAAAAGGGGATGGGGAGAAGGAAGGAAAAAAGATGGAGGGATAAGGTGAATGGAGGAGGAGTTCTTCTAGAAAACCTTTAGGGAAAACAAAAGACACTTCAAGGAGTGGAGAGTGGGAAGACCACTTTCCTTGAGAGAGGAAACAGTAAGGCCGAAAAGTGATTAGGGAATGAATTTGGTTTAAGGGGATTTTTCGTTAAGACTAAAATAGCCTTGAGGTAGGGAGGCCCCCATGTTTTCCAAGGCATCCACTGCTGAGTTATTGTTGCAAGGAATGTGGAATAGCTCATAGGATTTATACATCAGAGGCTTAGCTTTATCATACAGATGATGAAAATTAATTGAACCAGAGGTGTATCCATTAATCATCTTGAAAATAACATGCCAAGAGTCTCCGAAGATTGCTATCTTGTGGAGGTATTTACTGACTAAGGATTGTAGTCCCTATAGGAGCGCCAACCACTCGGCCTTGTTTTTGGTCCTGTGTCCAAGGCCCCAACTGAAGGTTTGTTCAACATGTCCTCTGGGATCCAAGAGAATCCCCCCCGCACCTGCCACCCCTCAAATGATTCTTTTTTTTTATTTGTGTAGTTTAAATATGTTGTTAGGTATAACTCCCGATTGATTTCATTTCCAATGCAAATGCCTATATTTATACAAAGTACATGGCGGTTGGGTTTCACCTTCCGCTCAGCCTGTTTGGCTTCCTGTCTAATCATATTCCTCTTTATTATTATTTATTTACAATAATCCTGAAGGATTAATCTAACAATCCCCCTCTTAATCCGAAGGGGTGTTCGTAAGTCCGAGCATGTTTCTGAATCTTTCAAACTTTTCTCGTCCAAGCGCTTTGG
>LPNX010230539.1:18538-106625 GCA_001517045.1 Pseudotsuga menziesii
CATAAAAAAAAGATGCAGGTTCACCACGCAGTCTCTTCGGGTTCACCACGCAGGCAGTCTCTGGTGTAGCAGGTCGCAGCAATATATCAGTCTCCAATACCTCAGACGCAGCAATAATTCAGTCTCCAACACAATATATATGTATGATATATCAATCACACTATATTTATGTTCAGGTCGCAGCACAGGTCGCAGCTTCCAATCTCTTTACACCGCAGTCTTCAACGTGACTGTCTCTCCACGAGCAGTCTCTCCAACAGCTTTAACCTCACATTAAAACTTCAACACAGAACTAAATCATATCGGATGGCAAAGCATTTGTTTCTTCAGTGCATATAGTAGATATTATGTATATAAGATCGATTCTTAAAAAGAATTACTTGCACATCCAAATACATTGAATACAATAAAATTTATGTGCATAATATCCGCGTTAATGCCAGACCGCACATCATTTTATCTACAAACTGAATCTTGGTAGACAATAGGCGATTTCGGAGACCAACTCCACGACAAGCACTGAAAACTTTAGTAGAATAATAGCTGTTCTATGTAGCTCATACAGAAAAATTGACAGAGCCGTATTGACAGAGATATAAACAGAGAATACTCATCGCTTCATTTGGAATAAAGGATAAACGGAAGCCTGTCATGAAATCTGTCAAGGCCGGTCTTCAATTTCTCGTCGGATGGCTCTCTAGATATCTTGAGACAGTGCAGTCATGGACATCAAAATAAGGGTTTGAATTTTGAGACAGCGCAGTCATGGAGAAAGAGGACGCGACTCAAGAGAGCGAGGTTACTGATTTCTTCTCCCTGAAAAATCAATTCTTATTTGGGGCGGATGAAGGTATCAAATGCCTCAGTTCTGCTGCGAATGATGCACCAAGAGCATTATTCGAGCCGTTAGAGGAATCGACTCAATAGAGAGCAACAAAGCGGAGGGAATATAAAAATGTGGAAATCATGCACCTCACATGCAGCTGTGAGTCGATTGCCAACTTTCCCTTCAGATTATCACAGAGAATTCTCAGCGAAGAGCGGTGGAAAAAGGAAACACAAGACTATCTGGTTTCAAGTTTCAAGAACTTTTGACATGGCTCAGCGTGCTCAAGAAATTAGGGTTAGGTATACCAAGAAAATAACGCAGAGGGAGACTGAATGGTGGATTCTCACAAAAACATTGTGAATATTATTTTACTCAATCCACAACGTAGGTCTGGAGAAGAAACGCACGCAGCTAGTAGACTGACAGTCTGGCAAGCAGAATGGCAGCGCTCTGGCAGGCATGCAACAGGAGTTATGGCAGACAACCTACTCTGATACCAGTTGTTAGGTATAACTCCCCATTGATTTCATTTCCAATGCAAATGCCTATATTTATACAAAGTACATGGTGGTTGGGTTTCACCTTCCGCTCAGCCTGTTTGGCTTCCTGTCTAATCATATTCCTATTTATTATTTATTTACAATAATCCCGAAGGATTAATCTAACAAAATATAATTATCTTTTGTTTTTATTTTATTTACTTATAAATTGTTAATTTAAAATAACATTTTTTCTTCAATTTATAATCTTTTATTTTTGATAATATCTTAATTTATTTCAATGGATAATGTGTGTTACATATATATGCTTGTTACAATCACAACATTTGCAACTTTTTTTGGACTTTATTACAATCATAATATGTGTTTGCTTAATTAATTAATTAGCATTACAATCACAACTTTTGCAACATTTTTTCAACTTTATTGCAATTATAATATGTGTTTTCTTAATTAATTAAGTAGCATTACAACCATAACATTTGCAAAAAAAAATTAAATTTTAATGTAACATTTTTCAAAACTTTATTATAATCACAACATTTGCAACATTTTTCAACTTTATTACAATCATAGTATGTGATATGTGTTTTCTTAATTAATTAAATAACACTTTATTACAATCATAGTATTGGTAACATTTTTCAACTATACTACAATCATAACATTGGCAACATTTTTCATAACTTTAATGCAACATTTTTTACAATTATAACATTGACAATAGTTTTTTAAAATTTATTACATCATAACATTTTCAACATTTTTTAACTTTATTACAATCATTACATGTGTTTGCTTAAGTAATTAAATAGCAATAACTTTATTACAATTATCTCCATGCTTAATTAATTATAAGTAAGAATAACTTTATCACAATCATAACATTTTCAACTTTATTACAATCACAAAATCTGCCACATTTTTAAAATATTTTATGTAAAAACAACTCTATTATAAAAACTAATTTCAACATTCATATAATATAAAATAAAACTATAATTTTTTTAATAAATATAAAAATATAAATTCAATATATCTATGTTATTTTATTGTAATGTATTTGTGATGTAGTGTTGTTCTTTTGTTGTGTTGTGTAATGTCGTGTACTATTATTGTACACAACATACATATTTATGTAACATGTTATATTTAACATTGGCTGCAAAATAGAAATTATAAAAGTTATTTTTAAAAATAAATAAAATAAAATATTTTATTTTCATAATGCTATATTTTATTTCAAATGATTCTTTTTTTTTATTTGTGTAGTTTAAACATAATTATCTTTTGTTTTTATTTTATTTACTTATAGATTGTTAATTTAAGATAACATTTTTTTCAATTTATAAGATTTTATTTTTGATAATATCATATTTTATTTCAATGGATAATGTGTGTTACATATATATGTTTGTTACAATCAACATTTGCAATAATTTTTTTAATCTTTGATGTCACATTTTTCAAAACTTTATTACAATCATAACATTTGCAACTTTTTTTTCAACTTTATTACAATTATAATATGTGTTTGGTTAATTAATTAATTAGCATTACAATCAGAACTTTTGCAACATTTTTTAAACTATATTGCAATTATAATATGTGTTTGCTTAATTAATTAAATAGCATTACAATCATAACATTTGCAATTTTTTTTTAAATTTTAATGCAACATTTTTCAAAACTTTATTATAATCACAACATTTGCAACATTTTTCAACTTTATTACAATCATAATATTGGTAATGTTTTTCAACTTTACTACAATCATAACATTGGCAACATTTTTTATAACTTTAATGCAACATTTTTTACAATTATAACATTGACAATATTTTTTTAAACTTTATTACATCATAACATTTTCAACATTTTTTAACTTTATTACAATCATTACATGTGTTTGCTTAAGTAATTAAATAACAATAGTTGTATTACAATTATGTAAGTGCTTAATTAATTATAAATAGGAATAACTTTATCACAATCATAACATTTTCAGCTTTATTACAATCACAAAATCTCTCACATTTTAAATTTTTTTATATAAAATCAACTCTATTATAAAAACTAATTTCAACATTCATATAATATAAAATAAAACTATAATTTTTTTCATAAATATGAAAATATAAATTTAATATATCTATGTTATGTTATTGTAATGTAATGTATTCATGATGTAGTGTTGTGCTTTTGTGTGTAATGTCATGTACTATTATTGTACACAACATACATATTTATGTAACATGTTATATTTAGCATTGGCTGCAAAATTACAATTACAAAAGTTATTTTTAAAAATAATTAAAAAAAATATTTTCATAATGCTATATTTTATTTCAAATGATTTTTTTTTTTATTTGTGTAGTTTAAATATAATTATGTTTTGTTTTTATTTTATTTACTTATAAATTATTAATTTAAAATAACATTTTTTTCAATTTATATGTAGTGCTCTGCCTGCCGGGCAGAGCACGAAGTCCTATACTTAACAGTAAAATGATATTTACTTCTATTTCAGATTTTTCATTTAAATTTTATGCAATAAAGAAATAGTTCACCGAAAAATACTTGAGCTTTAGCGAGCTGAAGGTTGTCCCTGATTTTCTGCTCCTTTAGCCTTTTCCTTCCCTCGTCCGAGCCTGTAGTAGCCTTGATGCCAACTCGGATGATCCACCCTGCCGACCAGCGAACCTACTGGCCCTAGGAAATCAACGGGTTTCCTAGCCCCCGAGCCCACATACCGATAAACCGGATAGCAGCTTCCCTCTTCTCTGAGTGTAAATCTACCTCCTAGGGTTAACCCTCTCCTCCAGCTTTCTTCCCTCTCTGCTCCATCACTTTCCTTCCTCTGTTCTTACGTAAAAAATTTCTCTCAACTTCTCTCCCTTCCCCCAAAATCCAAATTAATCCCCCCCCTTATACCTCCTTCCCTTCCTTTCTTCCACCGCCTTCCTTCTTCCACCGCCTCTTTCATAAATTAATTTATTTTATTCTATCTTGGGCAGTGCAGTTCAAATTTGTTTGACATGTGTTATGTATTAATGAATTTTTCTTTAATTGTACGTGTTACAAAACCTAACCAAATGTCATAGAATTTTACCTATGTTGTTTGTTTAAGTTTTATACTGAACGGTAAAAGTAATGGTAATCATAGTTTTGTTAATTATTATTTATTAATAACTAAATAATAAATACTTAATAATTAACATTAATAATATGAAATAATAATAATAAATAGAAGTAAAATAATAATTAATATTATTAACCAATAATTAATCAATTGTAGTCTCATGATTAATTGATCGAAATGATAGCATTTTTTATGTTTATTGTTAAGTCCCCTTGCGCATTGTTTCTTAATAAATAAGGTACATTTATAGGTTTAAAACAATTCACAATTACTTAGTTAACTTATCCAACTATTTAAATATTTCATACTAGCGTGCATGTGTGAGGTGTGCATGCATGGCCAGTACATGCACAGGCTGCACATGTACTATAGCAAAAACCCCTAAATAATAATTCACGCAACATGACCCATATACAGATATAATATGATTTCTTGTGACATTCAGAGTTATTTAACAATTATGTTCTTATTAATTAATCAGTTAAGATTGGTACCTACCATCACTAATCCGGTATCATAATTGTCCACATTCAACAATAATAACTAATATGTCCACCCATCCTAACCTACATCCGCATCCTCCCTATCCTTCCTCTGCTAGTACAAGTGGATGCCAGCTGTGCTGACCTTCCCACATAGAACCTGAGAGTGGTAGCGTCGGCTATCTAGCGGACCTAGCCTCTCCTAGCAGGCATCCGACCATCGTCATCACAACAACTTGGGGAGCGTGTCTCAGCACTGCCCTCCCACGACCTCGAGTATCAAAGTGACATAGGGTGGGAAATGCCTCCATCCCTTTCAACATACTAGGTAGATACTCATCAAACCATACTGCATTGCTATCGAGTTTATTGGTATGTGTCATCATATCATCACTTGGCAATTAAGGCTCTTCTTCAAGATATGTATTGAGTCATACTTGGCATCACACACTTGGCAATCACATAGCCCCTGTACCCTGCAGGTTAGTACTATGCAAACATGCATTCATAACAATATTCAATCAATAGCCGATCCATATCATCAACATTATCTCCTTTCATCACATAAAATCACAAAATAAATCGCATCATTGACGGTTGCCAATGTACCACATCATACATATCACATCATATCGAGGATGACTATCAACTATATATTTATGAAAATACTGCATGATAATCGCATGTAATGTCCCTCTTATACCTTGAAGCGAGAATGTGCGGAAAAGGGGAAAATTATTATTTTGGAAGTTTCAAAAGGCACTATGTTATTCCTCCGGAAGTACCTACAACCATGTTAGTTAAACATAATACATATTTCATTTTATGCAAGCAATCCAAATCTATGGCAGTGTCTTTTATACACCATGATCTCGTAGGAGTCCTTTATAATAGATTCCCAATGAAGGATTCTGATACATTTAAGCTCACTATGCAATTATTAAAATAACATAGGACCTTGTGATCTTATTGCATTTATGATCATAAAAGGAACCACTTATAACTATCACTTTCGGGTGTACACATTTCCAATTCCTAATTCACAATTTTAGGGTTACCAGGGCTTGCCACTAACCCTAGAATCACTTAAGTAATCGAGCTCACTATTTCACAATGGGAATTTATCCCTAAATTTGTTTGTTCTCTTCATGTCTAGTTGGATATTTACCATCTCTTTAAAAACTGTTAAAAGTACTTATTCATTTCAATCTCACAAAACAGAAGAGGCATACTCCCATGCATATTCTTAACACAACCTTCCATCACCTTATGCTAGTCAGCTTAACACAATATCATTTGTAATTTAAGTGATGCATTCATTATTGATATGTTCTTTAAATAATTCAAAGTCATTGGGTAAACCATGTCTTGGCATGATTATCCGTTTGAGCAACAAACCGATCGACAAGTTATAAAAATAATATGTATGGAAGCAGAGAATAATAGGAGACCATTAAACACATGTAGACACAAAAGAACAGAGAAACGCCAATGTACGCGGTTCGCCCCAAACCCGAGGTTACGTCCACCAAACTGCCACGTCCTGTGTCATCTATTTTATTAGAGGATTTCAATTTGCAGCCAAAAAGCTGTGGTCATACATTTCTGTTATAATTCACAAGTCTCCATCCTGAGAGAGACTATTTTATCAGATGTTGACATCTCATTCTATTCTATGAACCTCTTTTGAGACAACCTAGGATTCATTTTTTATTTACAAGGCATTACCCAAACTACCCCAAGTTGGGTCTATACAAAAACAATGCAGCAACAAGCTCAAAACTAAACATAATCATAATCATAATCATAATCTTTTATAGTTAACCTAAACATAATCATAATCATAGCTTGCAATGCGGTAGTGTGGAGTTTCCAATCAGAAAGAAAGTGTAACATCTTCACTCAATGAGTATTTAAAGTGTCATTCCTAAAAACATGAACGTACGTTTTCCTCCTATGAAAACAGTGGATCTCGCTCAATTCAATTCATCATTACGTTACAGCAGATGTATCAACAAGAACGAGGCTTTCTAGAGAAAAATGCAGTAAAGACGCAGACCTTTAGATTGAGCCTCATGAGGTGGAACCCAAGTTCCAGTGATGGAATAAAGTAATCTATTCCAAAATCATTTAAAACAACGTTGGGAAAGACACTGTTTGGTTAAATCCCAGGCTTGGAATTCATTCCATCATGCAAGTAATATATCGTAGGTTTAAAGAGGAATCCGCTTAAGGAGATCGAAGTCTAGGCCATGATAACTGTGCAGCAAAGACAAAAGAATCATAACTATGGTATCCTCTTGCTTGGAAACCAATGATGGGTCGATTTCATATCTATAGCTATGATACAGCCATAAAATAAACATGCAAACACACAATTGTGCCAATCGACTTTGACAGCGCTCAGATCTCCAAATGAGAGATCGCAGCTTGGACAAAACCTAGAACTGCTCAAGATTCAATCCAACCAATATATATATATATGTTAACAGAAAAAAAATAGCAAGAATAACTCCCTTCTAAAGCACTTAGAGATCCTTCTACCAGAATCGCAGACAAACTCCAAAATTTCCCAAGCAATGCAGAGACGTCCTTCGAAAAGGGGGCATGGAACTCCTGTTCAGAAATGATGGATTCTATTCCCAAAGAACAAAGTCTGTCCTTCATTCTTGACAGGAAATGATCCCCTCTACAATGACACGTAGAGAGTTTCTCCCATTGCCAGCGGTTTCAGCAGGGACTTGGGTGGCTCTTTTGAATTTGAAAGGCACGACTTCAATATTGGTGAAGTGCATAGTTTCCCTTATGGCTACATTGAAAGGTATAAGACAAGGTGATAAGTATAATGCCCACCAATTTTTCTGGATCGCAGTGGTTAGGGTTAAGACCTTCATCTCTACTCAGACGAGGAGATCGCTATCAACGAATTTACAGATATTTGCATTGGGGATCCTGTTCTACAGGAATGGTTTGGCGCATGCCTTAACGCTAAAGGCCATATTGTCAGCGCAGGCATAAAGATAACCTTAACTTATTTGCCTATGAATTTTGACATATATCTTAAAACATTATCCTTCCAATTATAAAAAAATAAAGGGTACTTAACCAGACCCCCTACTAGATATTTTTCTACGATGATCAGAGTATACCGTGCAGGCGATTGAACATGAGTCACATTCGCAATCAACAATAGTTCGATCCTAGCTTGATCCATCCCTAAGTAGCCTTCGATGTAGATAGAATGAGGTCACCATTCTCGGAGGCCTGGTAGCTCTTAGTTTCAAAGCATCATACCTTCTTCCTCAAATGTGGGCACCTTTTCAAGAGAATCTGCAGTTCCCTCTATAAGAGACAAAGTTGGTTAACTTCTCTAGCTGCTTGTGCCCCCCCTTTTAATTCCAAATTCTTCCAAAACAAAACCTAATTAACTTTCCCTAAAATAGTGATTTTCCCATGACCTGTAACCCTCCCTCAATTAGTGCCTGTGAGAAATCAGGGATTAATGTCCCCCCATAACCTATGCTGGCAGCTACACTGAAAACGCTTCCGTGACTTTTGCCAAAATAAAAATGCTTCCTCAATATATGCTGTCCAAAATTTAATACCCAGAAGTGACTACTAATTCTCCCTTTATTAAGCGGAGTTTCGTTGGCATGACTATAATTTCTCCTTTTATAGTTTAAATGTAATATATGTATTATTTCCTCCAACACACGTGCCATGTCTTGCAGCAACCTATAAAGCTATGTGTGGTTGGTGATAGTTATTTTGATCATAGACATCCTACTAAGATGGGATACATATATAAGTATATATATATATATATGACACTATCACCATCCATTAGAGTTCTATATGATACGAATAAAGACTGGTATAATCAACAGGGAATAAAAGAGAATATGATAGGTTCTCCACCCTATGGTTGAATGAGAAGACATCAAAGTCGCTCCGTTCAAAGGTAGGTTAATTTCTCGTTTTCCATCCCTTTAGCTCCTCAATATATGCAGGGTTGAGGTAAATTGTGAGTGATTTTCATTTTATAATATAGCTCTCTTTTTATAAAATGGTTTGACCCATCACTATGGTCCTTAAGGTATATCAATTCGCATCAAAAGGACTTCATCCGTCTTCCTTATGACTAGAAGGAATAATTTTATCCTTAGACTTTAAAATACTTTATGTGCCTTTTTATAAAAGGACTTAATACTTTATGTCTTTCTTTATAAAAATACTTAATGTATCCTTGGTATGTTATTTCTATCCTTCCAACTCGTAGCTCATTTTCATTATTTGATGTCGTGACCATTGTAAGGTAGGACATCATGTTTCACTCGAAACGGATCTTAACGATCATTATTGAAGTAACTAGCCTCTCTAAGACTCACGTTATTATAGGTTGATAATTTAGGAGTTTAGGTCATCGAGGGGGTTGTCGATCTTTTCTCGATTGTTGAGGCTCAACTAACATTTTTACTTTCCCCTTGGTGAATCTCTTCCACCATCATCATTTTAGTCCCACACATATTACTATATATAAATGTATATATGTATTTTGTGTTCCCCTGGTGGGTTCAGTTATCTTTCGATTAGGGTGTGTCGAGGCCGTCAGTTCCCTAAGATTTACTGCTTAGGCAATAATTATACATACAGGCCTCGTTTCTGGTGGGGCCTTTTCCTTGAGCTCCTCAACAGAAGACGAAATACAATAACATCAGAATTTATAGGGTTCTTGCAAGAGGGACGTTACATCCTCTCCCCCTTAAAAATGACACCGTCCTTGGTGTTCCTGTTTTCAAACAATTTCCTCCTTCCATTTTTTTTGGTCCTCTTCATCCTGATTCCTTTATGATCTTTTCGTTCCTTCTCTAGTTGATATTGTCCAAAACCTGCAGTTTCCCTGCAACATGTTTAGGTCTAGCACAATTTTTCTTCCGTACATCACGTACAAAAATTTATATTTCAACTTAAACATCAGTCATAGATTCTTTTGCATTATAACCATCTACAATTTTCTAGTGTTCATTGGTGTCACACTACTTGATTATTTTCGTAATGCAATTGGTACACCAATACTACAAGGTTGCTAGCAACGACATTGAGGCAATGTAGAAATCCAACACTATTCAGTTTTCATAATCCTCATTGGTTCCAATATACCCGTTAGTTCTGTTTGTCAATAGATGAACATATTACCTCATAGGTGCATGTTTTACCTGTAATGTACTTACCTATTTCTGGCATTATTCTCTTTCTAGATGTCCTCCATCCTAGCACTCCAAGTGCTAATAGTACTCCCAGTACTAATCCAAGCCACCCAAAACAAGGACGATACCCTTCCTTAGGCGTATCTCTTTCTTGTTCTATTCAGGGCTCTTCAGTATTATGCTTTTCTCTAGATGTTCCTCCATCCCAGCACTTCAAGTGCTAACAGTACTTCAGGTACTAATTCAAGCCACCTAACACAAGGACGATACCCACCCTTAGGTGTATATCCTTTTTTGTGCTATTCAGGGTGCTTCACCAAGCTAAGCCACTCCGTTCTCCCACAGTACCTAGAGGTTATTCTCTTCACAGAGTCCCCCACTCATGTGATAGTCCTCTAATGTGTGTAGAATGAGTCTTAACCAAGATGTCTTACATTTAAGCGTCCCCAGAATGCATAGTGGTCCCTCGCTTGCTTGGGGGAAAACAAGGTAGCTTTCAACCACTACCTCCATCACCACTCCCTCGTGGTGACAACTTCATACACATGAGATCTCTCTCATATCTTCTTAACTTATCACAGTCCTAGAGCTTTAGCCATTTTCTCAAGGCCATAATTTCCCATGCCTGCAAGCACTCTATAGGTGTCAGTTTATCATATTGTGGATAACCCCAAAAGTAATCAATGATTTAGAGTTTCCTGATTTGCATTGATTCTAATTTTCCATTCATGAGTCATGTAACCTTGTAAATCATGTAGAACATTACTCCTTACCTTTTTGAGCGCAACTTACATACACAGGCAGATTTACATACCATCGTGTATGTCGATTATAGCAATTGTCATAATATCGGTGAAGCCTACAAGGTTAGTAAGTAAACATCATCCGCAAAAACCCGACATTCGTCAATTATTAAGTGAAAACAACACCCATACTTAACCTCATTATCTGCAGTAGTAAATATTTTCCTATCAGTCAATTCCGACTGACAGTGTTCCAGGCTCGTCCTGCGAGGCTAGCATATAACATTATACAGCCATAATCAAACTTACTTACTTTCAATATCCATATATTTAGATGACCAAGCCCACATAAGCTCTTAAAAACAAATGCCAATCTTAGTGCGACCCAAGCAACAACAATTTTATGAAGTTCTCAATGGATTCAATTCACAAGATGACCAACAAGAGTACTAGAATCCACTCTAGGGTTCTTACCAGACTCTACCAATAGACATAGGATGTTAATAAGTATTCATTCCAACAATTAGTCTATTCAGCTAGCCAAAATGAAAATACCATCTATGAGCTAATTCAAAGCATAAGATAGTTCAAAAACTATAATCTAAGCACAAGGAACCATTTCCAGAGCATTTCATCAATAGGAGCATGCTTAACAAGTATGAAGCTAGTATTTTTGTGGCTATACAAGACTTTCAGGTATGTACACATCATTCAACAATTCGTCAATCTATCTTTTAAGGATGCTCAATCTAGCATTATCATGAATATAAGGAGATGGTGTTCATCTTGCATTTATAAATACATGTTACTTTAGTGACTAAGTAATAGGTTTGAACTACAAAACTTCATTACTTTTATTAATGGACTTAACCAAGAGAGGAAAAAAAAGAATCATTATCAACCTTCATCCCTTCATTTTCTACCATGTCAAGTAATGTGTCAATCCTTTCTTAAGCATTAAAATAACCGTCGAGAGGAAGCTTCATCAATAACCGATTTGAATTTATATCATTTTTTTTTAATTTAAATATTCGACCAGCAAGGGTCAAAGTTGGCAACCCAACATAATCTATGTTTGTTTTCATTGTTATCCATTCCAATTTCCAAGGACAATGAACTCAATGCTAAGTGAAAAATTGTTGGAGGACTGACGGCATTTACTTTCCAGATTCATATACTTGATGATAGCAATTCTTCAACAGTATTAATGGCTAAAGAGATTTTACAGGGAACTAGACTTTCATGTAAGACAGGCCTAGTTTTTCAAATGTGAAGCAAAGTTGTCATCAATCCTCCCAAATGTTACGATCACTAGATCAAGTAACCAATGTTCATGCCAGTAGCACAATCCATGATATTTACATTTTGATTGTCCATCAAATTATTTTTAACCAGAATATTAGGATTGTAGGATAGTTGCAAAAGCAGAGGATGTGACTCTTTAGGTCCGTATGTAATTAGGTAAATTTTTACTGCTACTTTTAACAACAGTAATTACTGAGTGTTACAATGTAATCTTATCACAGTCCACATAGAACTCTAAGAATTATGCATCACGTCATTTAACAATAATTTAACTCCCACATTATTATTATGGTAGAAGGTACTTTCACCCACCAGGAGTCTGTCTAAGAGGACTCCTACATCATACCAAAACCTAGTTGTGGAGTTTAAAATAAAGACGAAACAATTGTATAATTCGTTCGAAAAAAAAATCAAGGAAAGGACCAGCTACCTATGTACTTAACTCGTCGGCTTAACGTAGACTATCTCCTGTGATATCAGAAGAGGTTCCTCCTTCTCCTGCAAAACTACGAGTTTAATAAACATTCGTATTGGGTACGACTTACGATACGTGGAATGGAAGAACAGTGCAAACTTGTTGATTTTTCTATATCACAAAGAAAAACTAAATCATTTGTTAAACAAAGCATGCGGAAGCATTTTGAGCCCAATAGGCCCGAGCGTTTCAACTCTCGCTCTGATACCATATGTAATGTCCCTCTTATACCTTGAAGCCAGAATGTGCGGAAAAGGGGAAAATTATTGTTTTGGAAGTTTCAAAAGGCACTGTGTTATTGCTCCGGAAGTACCTACAACCATGTCAGTTAAACATAATACATATTTCGTTTTATGCAAGCAATCCAAATCTATGGCAGTGTATTTTATACACCATGATCTAGTAGGAGTCCTTTACAATAGATTCCCAATGAAGGATTCTGATACATTTAAGCTCACTATGCAATTCTTAAAATAACATAGGACCTTGTGATCTGATTGCATTTATGATCATAAAAGGAACCACTTATAACTATCGTTTTCGGGTGTACACATTTCCAATTCCTAATTCACAATTTTAGGGTTACCAGGGCTTGCGACTAACCCTAGAATCACTTAAGTAATTGAGCTCACTATTTCACAATGGGAATTTATCCCTAAATTTGTTTTTTCTCTTGATGTCTAGTTGGAGATTTACCATCTCTTTAAAAACTGCTAAAAGTACTTATTCATTTCAATCTCACAAAACGGAAGAGGCATACTCCCATGCATATTCTTAACACAACCTTCCATCACCTTATGCTAGTCAGTTTAACACAATATCATTCGTAATTTAAGTGATGCATTCATTATTGATATGTTCTTTAAATAATTCAGAGTCGTTGGGTAAACCATATCCTGGCATGATTATCCGTTTGAGAAACAAACCGATCGACAAGTTATAAAAATAATATGTATGGAAGAAGAGAATAATAGGAGACCATTAAACACATGTAGACACAAAATAACAGAGAAAAGCCAATGTACATGGTTCGCCCCAAACCCGGGGTTACATCCACCAAACTGCCACGTCCTGTGACATCTATTTTATTAGAGGATTTCAATTTGTAGCCAAAAAGCTGTGGTCATACATTTCTGTTATAATTCACAAGTCTCCCTCCTGAGAGAGACTATTTTATCAGATGTTGACATCTCATTCTGTTCTATGAACCTCTTTTGAGACAACCTAGGATTCATTTTTTCTTTACAAGGCATTACCCAAACTACCCCAAGTTGGGTCTATACAAAAACAATGCAGCAACAAGCTCGAAACTAAACATAATCATAATCTTTTACAGTTAACCTAAACATAATCATAATCATAGCTTGCAATGCGGTGGTGTGGGGTTACCAATCAGAAAGAAAGTGTAACATCTTCACTCAATGAGTATTTAAAGTGTCATTCCTATAACCATCAATGTACGTTTTCCTCCTATGAAAACAGTGGATCTCGCTCAATTCAATTCATCATTAGGTTACAGCTGACGTATCAACAAGAACGAGGCTTTCTGGAGAAAAATGCAGTAAAGACGCAGACCTTTAGATTGAGCCTCATGAGGTGAAACCCAAGTTCCAACACTGGAATAAAGTAATCTATTCCAAAATCATTTAAAAAAATGCTGGGAAAGACATTGTTCGGTTAAATCCCAGGCTTGGAAGTCATTCCATCATGCATGGAATATATCGCAGGTTTAAAGAGGAAGCCGCTTAAGGAGATCGAAGTCTAGGCCATGATAACTGTGCAGCAAAGACAAAAGAGTCATAACTATGGTATCCTCTTGCTTGGAAGCCGATGATGGGTCGATTTCATATCTATAGCTATGATATAGCCATAAAATAAACATGCAAACACAGGATTGTGCCAATCGACTTTGACAGCGCTCAGATCTCCAAATGAGAGATCACAGCTTGGACAAAACCCAGAACTACTCAAGATTCGATCCAACCAATATATATATATATACATATATATAGGGTAACAGAAAAAAAATAGCAAGAATATCTCCCTTCTAAAGCACTTAGAGATCCTTCTACCAAAATCGTAGACAAACTCCAAAATTTCCCAAGCAATGCAGAGACGTCCTTCCAAAAGGGGGCATGGAACTCCTCTTCAAAAATACTAGATTCTATTCCTAAAGAACAAAGTCTGTCCTTCATTCATGACAGGAAATGATCCCCTCTACAATGACACGCAGAGAGTTTCTCCCATTGCCAGCGGTTTTAGCAGGGAATTGGGTGGCTCTTTCGAATTTGAAAGGCACGACTTCAGTATTGGTGAAGCGCACAGTTTCCCTTGCGACTACATTGAAAGGTATAAGACACGGTGATAAGTATAACACCCACCAATTTTTCTGAATCGCATTGGTTAGGGTTAAGACCTTCATATCTACTCAGACGAGGAGATCGCTATCAACGAATTTATAGATATTTTCATTGGGGATCCTGTTCTACAGGAATGGTTTGGAGCATGCCTTAATGCTAAAGGCCATATTGTCAGTGCAGGCATAAAGATAACCTTAACTTATTTGCCTATGAATTTTGACATATATCTTAAAACATTAGCCTGCCAAGTATAAAAAAACAAAGGGTACTTAACCAGACCCCCTACCAGATATTTTTCTACGATGATCAGAGTATACCGTGCAGGAAATTGAACATGAATCGCATCCACAATCAACAGTAGTTCGATCCTAGCTTGATCCATCCCTAAGTAGCCTTCGATGTAGATAGAACGAGGTCACCATTATCGGAGGCCTGGTAGCTCTTATTTTCAAAGCATCATACCTTCTTCCTCAAACGTGTGCACCTTTTCAAGAGAATCTGCAATTCCCTCTATAAGATACAGAGCTAGTTAACTTCTGTAGCTGCTCGTGCCCCCCATTTTAATTCCAAATTCTTCCAAAACAAAACCTAATTAAATTTTCCTAAAACAGTGCTTTTCTTGTGACCTGTAACACTCCCTCAATTAGTGGCTGTGAAAAATCAGGGATTAACGTCCCCCCATAACCTATGCTGGTAGCTACACTGAAAACGCTTCCGTGACTTTTGCCAAAATAAAAATGCTTCCTCAATCTATGCTGTCCAAAATTTAATACACGGAAGTGACTACTAATTCTCCCTTTATTAAGCGGAGTTTCGTTGGCATGACTATAATTTCTTCTTTTATAGTTTAAATGTAATATATGTATTATTTCCTCCAACACACGAGTCATGTCTCGCAGCGACCTATAAAGCTATGCGTGGTTGGTGATAGTTTTTTTTATCATAGACATCCTACTAAGATGGGATACATATATAAGTATATATATATATATATGACACTATCACCATCCATTAGAGTTCTATATGATACGAATAAAGACTGGTATAATCAACAGGGAATAAAAGAGAATATGATAGGTTCTCCACCCTATGGTTGAATGAGAAGACATCAAAGTCGCTCCGTTCAAAGGTAGGTTAATTTCTCTTTTTCCATCCCTTTAGCTCCTCAATATATGCAGGGTTGAGGTAAATCGTGAGTGATTTCCGTTTTATAATATAGCTCTCTTTTTATAAAACGGTTTGACCCATCACTGTGGTCCTTAAGGTATATCAATTCGCATCAAAAGGACTTCATCCGTCTTCCTTATGACTAGAAGGAATAATTTTATCCTTAGACTTTAAAATACTTTATATGCCTTTTTATAAAAGGACTTAATACTTTATGTCTTTCTTTGTAAAAATACTTAATGTATCCTTTGTATGTTATTTCTATCCTTCCAACTCGTAGCTCATTTTCATTATTTGATGTCGTGACCATTGTAAGGTAGGACATCATGTTTCCCTTGAAACGGATCTTAACGATCATTATTGAAGTAACTAGCCTCTCTAAGACTCACGTTATTATAGGTTTATAATCTAGGAGTTCAGGTCGTCCACGGGGTTGTCAATCTTTTCTCGATTGTTGAGGCTCGACTAACATTTTTACTTTCCCCTTGGTGAATCTCTTCCACCATCATCATTTTAGTCCCACACATATTAATATATATAAATGTATAGATGTATTTTGTGTTCCCCTGGTGGGTTCAGTTATCTTTCGATTAGGGTGTGTCGAGGCCATCAGTTCCCTAAGCTTTACTGCTTAGGCAATAATTATATATACAGGTCTTGTTTCTGGTGGGGCCTTTCCCTTGAGCTCCTCACCAGAAGATGAAATACAATAACATCAGAATTTATAGGGTTCTTGCGAGAGGGACGTTACATCCTCTCCCCCTTAAAAACAACACCGTCCTTGGTGTTCTTGTTTTCAAACAATTTCCTCCTTCCATTTTTTTTGGTCCTCTTCATCCTGATTCCTTTATGATCTTTTCGTTCCTTCTCTAGTTGCTATTGTCCAAAACCTGCAGTTTCGCTGCAACATGTTTAGGTCTAGCACAATTTTTCTTCGGTACATCACGTACAAAAATTTATATTTCAACTTAAACATCAGTCATAGATTCTTTTGCATTGTAACCATCTACAATTTTCTAGTGTTCATTGGTGTCACACTACTTGATTATTTTCATAATGCAATTGGTACACCAATAATACAAGGTTGCTAGCAATGACATTGAGGCAATCTAGAAATCCAACACTATTCAGTTTTCATAATCCTCATTGGTTCCAATATACCCGTTAGTTCTGTTTGTCAATAGATGAACATATTACCTCATAGGTACATGTTTTACCTGTAATGTACTTACCTATTTCTGGCATTATTCTCTTTTTGGATGTCCTCCATCCTAGCACTCCAAGTGCTAATAGTACTCCCAGTACTAATCCAAGCCACCCAACACAAGGACGATACCCTTCCTTAGGCGTATCTCTTTCTTGTGCTATTCAGGGCGCTTCATTATTATGCTTTTCTCTAGATGTTCCTCCATCCCAGCACTTCAAGTGCTAACAGTACTTCAGTTACTAATTCAAGCCACCCAACACAAGGACGATACCCACCCTTAGGTGTATCTCATTTTTTGTGCTATTCAGGGTGCTTCACCAAGATGAGGCACTCCATTCTCCCACAACGCCTAGAGGTTATTCTCTTCACAGAGTCCCCCACTCATTTGACAGTCCTCTAATGTGTGTAGAACGAGTCTTAACCAAGATGTCTTACATTTAGGCGTCCCCAGAATGCATAGTGGTCCCTCCCTCGCTTGGGGGAAAACAAGGTAGCTTTCAACCACTACCTCCTTCACCACTCCCTCATGGTGATAACTTCATACACATGAGATCTCTCTCATATCTTCTTAACTTATCACAGTCCTGGAGCTTTAGCCATTTTCTCATGGCCATAATTTCCCATGCCTGCAAGCACTCTATAGGTGTCAGTTTATCATATTGTGGATAACCCCAAAAGTAATCAATGACTTAGAGTTTCCTGATTTGCATTGATTCTAATTTTCCATTCATGAGTCATGTAACCTTTTAAATCATGTAAAACATTACTCCTTAATTTTTTGAGCGCAACTTACATACACAGGCAGATTTACATACCATTGTGTATGTCGATTGTAGCAATTGTCATAATATCGGTGAATCCTGCAAGGTTAGTAAGTAAAAATCCGCAAAAACCCGACATTCGTCAATTATTAAGTGAAAACAACACCCATACTTAACCTCATTATCTGCAGTAGTAATCATTTTCCTATCAGTCAATTCTGACCGACAGTGTTCCGGGCTCATCCTGCGAGGCTAGCATATAACATTATACAGCCATAATCAAACTTACTTACTTTCGATATCCATATATTTAGATGACCAAGCCCACATAAGCTCTTAAAAACAAATTCCAATCTTAGTGCGACCCAAGCAACAACAATGTTATGAAGTTCTCAATGGATTCAATTCACAAGACGACCAACAAGAGTACTAGAATCCACTCTAGGGTTCTTACCAGACTTTACCAATAGACATAGGATGTTAATAAGTATTCATTCCAACAATTAGTCTATTCGGATAGCCAACATGAAAATACCATCCGTGAGCTAATTCAAAGCATAAGATAGTTCAAAAACTATAATCTAAGCACAAGGAACCATTTCCAGAGCAATTCATCAATAGGAGCATGCTTAACAAGTATGAAGCTAGTATTTTTGTGGCTACACAAGACTTTCAGGTATGTACACATCATTCAACAATTCGTCAATCTATCTTTTAAGGATGCTCAATCCAGCATTATCATGAATATAAGGAGATGGTGTTCATCTTGCATTTATAAATACATGTTACTTTAGTGACTAAGTAATAGGTTTGAACTACAAAACTTCATTACTTTTATTAATGGACTTAACCAAGAGAGGAAAAAAAATAATCATTATCAACCTTCATCCCTTCATTTTCTACCACGTCAAGTAATGTGTCAATCCTTCCTTAAGCATTAAAATAAGTGTCGAGAGGAAGCTTCATCAATAACCGATTTGAATTTATATCATTTTTTTAATTTAAATATTTGACCAGCAAGGGTCAAAGTTGGCAACCCAACATAATCTATGTTTGTTGTCATTGTTATCCATTCCAATTTCCAAGGACAATGAATTCAATGCTAAGTGAAAAATTGTTGGAGGACTGACGGCATTCACTTTCCAGATTCATATACTCGATGATAGCAATTCTTCAATAGTATTAATGGCTAAAGATATTTTACAGGGAACTAGACTTTCATGTAAGACAGGCCTAGTTTTTCAAATGTGAGGCAAAGTTGTCATCAATCCTCCCAAATGTTACGATCAGTAGATCAAGTAACCAATGTTCATGCCAATAGCACAATCCATGGTATTTACATTTTGATTGTCCATCAAATTATTTTTAACCAGAATATTAGGATTGTAGGATAGTTGCAAAAGTAGAGGATGTGACTCTTTAGGTCCGTATGTAATTAGGTAACTTTTTACTGCTACTTTTAACAACAGTAATTACTAAGTGTTGCAATGTAATCTTATCACAGTCCACATAGAACTCTAAGAATTATACATCACGTCATTTAACTATAATTTAACTCCCACATTATTATTATGGTAGAAGGTACTTTCACCCACCAGGAGTATGTCTAAGAGGACTCCTACATCATACCAAAACCTAGTTGTGGAGTTTAAAATAAAGACGAAACAATTGTATAATTCTTTCGAAAAAAAAATCAAGAAAAGGACCAGCTACCTGTGTACTTACCTCATCGGCTTAACGCAGACTATCTCCTATGATCTCAGAAGAGGTTCCTCCTTCTCCTGCAAAACTACGAGTTTAATAAACATTCGTATTGGGTACGACTTACGGTACGTGGAATGGCCAAACAGTGCAAACTTGTTTATTTTTCTATATCACAAAGCAAAACTAAATTATTAGTTAAACAAAGCATGCGGAAGTATTTTGAGTGCAATAGGCCCGAGCGTTTCAACTCTCACTCTGATACCATATGTAATGTCCCTCTTATACCTTGAAGCCAGAATGTGCGGAAAAGGGGAAAATTATTGTTTTGGAAGTTTCAAAAGGCACTGTGTTATTGCTCCGGAAGTACCTACAACCATGTCAATTAAACATAATACATATTTCGTTTTATGCAAGCAATCCAAATCTATGGCAGTGTATTTTATACACCATGATCTCGTAGGAGTCCTTTATAATAGATTCCCAATCAAGGATTCTGATACATTTAAGCTCACTATGCAATTCTTAAAATAACATAGGACCTTGTGATCTGATTGCATTTATGATCATAAAAGGAACCACTTATAACTATCGTTTTCGGGTGTACACATTTCCAATTCCTAATTCACAATTTTAGGGTTACTAGGGCTTGCGACTAACCCTAGAATCACTTAAGTAATCGAGCTCACTATTTCACAATGGGAATTTATCCCTAAATTTGTTTGTTCTCTTGATGTCTAGTTGGAGATTTACCATCTCTTTAAAAACTATTAAAAGTACTTATTCATTTCAATCTCACAAAATAGAAGAGGCATACTCCCATGCATATTCTTAACACAACCTTCCATCACCTTATGCTAGTCAGCTTAACACAATATCATTTGTAATTTAAGTGATGCATTCATTATTGATATGTTCTTTAAATAATTCAAATTCATTGGGTAAACCATATCCTGGCATGACTATCCGTTTGAGCAACAAACCGATCGACAAGTTATAAAAATAATATGTATGGAAGCAGAGAATAATAGGAGACCATTAAACACATGTAGACACAAAAGAACATAGAAACGCCAATGTACGTGGTTCACCCCAAACCCGGGGTTACATTCACCAAACTGCCACGTCCTATGACATCTATTTTATTAGAGGATTTCAATTTGCAGCCAAAAAGCTGTGGTCATACATTTCTGTTATAATTCACAAGTCTCCCTCCTGAGAGAGACTATTTTATCAGATGTTGACATCTCATTCTGTTCTATGAACCTCTTTTGAGACAACCTAGGATTCATTTTTTCTTTACAAGGAATTACCCAAACTACCCCAAGTTGGGTCTATACAAAAACAATGCAGCAACAAGCTCGAAACTAAACATAATCATAATCTTTTACAGTTAACCTAAACATAATCATAATCATAGCTTGCAATGCGGTAGTGTGGGGTTTCCAATCAGAAAGAAAGTGTAACATCTTCACTCAATGAGTATTTAAAGTGTAATTCCTAAAACCATGAATGTACATTTTCCTCCTATGAAAAGAGTGGATCTCGCTTAGTTCAATTCATCATTAGGTGACAGCAGACGTATCAACAAGAATGAGGCTTTCTAGAGAAAAATGCAACAAAGACGCAGACCTTTAGATTGAGCCTCATGAGGTGGAACCCAAGTTCCAGCGCTGGAATAAAGTAATATATTCCAAAAGCATTTAAAAAAATGCTGGGAAAGACACTTTTCGGTTAAATCCCAGGCTTGGAAGTCATTCCATCATGCAGGGAATATATCGCAGGTTTAAAGAGGAAGCCGCTTAAGGAGATCGAAGTCTAGGCCATGATAACTGTGCAGCAAAGACAAAAGAGTCATAACTATGGTATCCTCTTGCTTGGAAGCCGATTATGGGTCGATTTCATATCTATAGCTATGATACAGCCATAAAATAAACATTCAAACACAGGATTGTGCCAATCGACTTTGACAGCACTCAGATCTCCAAATGAGAGATTGCAGCTTGGACAAAACCCAGAACTTCTCAAGCTTCGATCCAACCAATATATATATATATATATATATAGGGTAACAGAAGAAAAAAATAGCAAGAATACCTCCCTTCTAAAGCGCTTAGAGATCCTTCTACTAGAATCGCAGACAAACTCCAAAATTTCCCAAGCAATGCAGAGACGTCCTTCCAAAAGGGGGCATGAAACTCCTCTTTAGAAATGCTAGATTCTATTCCCAAAGAACAAAGTCTGTACTGAATTCTTGACAGGAAACGATCCCCTATACAACGACACGCAGAGAGTTTCTCCCATTGCCAGCGGTTTCAGCAGGGACCTGGGTGGCTCTTTCGAATTTCAAAGGCATGACTTCAGTATTGGTGAAGTGCACAGTTGCCCTTGTGGCTACATTGAAAGGTATAAGACAAGGTGATAAGTATAACACCCACCAATTTTTCTGGATCGCAGTGGTTAGGGTTAAGACCTTCATATCTACTCAGACGAGGAGATCGCTATCAACGAATTTACAGATATTTGCATTGGGGATCCTGTTCTACAGGAATGGTTTGGAGCATTCCTTAACGCTAAAGGCCATATTGTCAGCGCAGGAATAAAGATAACCTTAGCTTATTTGCCTATGAATTTTGACATATATCTTAAAACATCATCCTGCCAATTATAAAAAAATAAAGGGTACTTAACCAAACCCCCTACCAGATATTTTTCTACGATGATCAGAGTATACCGTGTAGGTGATTGAACGTGATTCACATCCGCAATCAACAGTAGTTCGATCCTAGCTTGATCCATCCCTAAGTAGCCTTCGATGTAGATAGAACGAGGTCACCATTCTCGGAGGCCTGGTAGCTCTTATTTTCAAAGCATCATACCTTCTTCCTCAAACGTGGGCACCTTTTCAAGAGAATCTGCAGTTCCCGCTATAAGATACAGAGCTGGTTAACTTCTCTAGCTGCTCGTGCCCCCCCTTTTAATTCCAAATTCTTCCAAAACAAAACCTAATTAACTTTTCCTAAAACAGTGCTTTTCCCGTGACCTGTAACACTCCCTCAATTAGTGGCTGTGAAAAATCAGGGATTAATGTCCCCTCATAACCTATGCTGGCAGCTACACTGAAAACGCTTCCGTGACTTTTTCCAAAATAAAAATGCTTCCTCAATCTATGCTGTCCAAAATTTAATACCCGGAAGTGACTACTAATTCTCCCTTTATTAAGCGGAGTTTCGTTGGCATGACTATAATTTCTTCTTTTATAGTTTAAATGTAATATATGAATTATTTCCTCCAACACACGTGTCATGTCTCGCAGCAACCTATAAAGCTATGCATGGTTGGTGATAGTTATTTTGATCATAGACATCCTACTAAGATGGGATACATATATAAGTATATATATATATATATGACACTATCACCATCCATTAGAGTTCTATATGATACGACTAAAGACTGGTATAATCAACAGGGAATAAAATAGAATATGACAGGTTCTCCACCCTGTCGTTGAATGAGAAGACATCAAAGTCGCTCTGTTCAAAGGTAGGTTAATTTATCTTTTTCCATCCCTTTAGCTCCTCAATATATGCAGGGTTGAGGTAAATCGTGAGTGATTTCCATTTTATAATATAGCTCTCTTTTTATAAAACGGTTTGACCCATCACTGTGGTCCTTAAGGTATATCAATTCGCATCAAAAGGACTTCATCCGTCTTTCTTATGACTAGAAGGAATAATTTTATCCTTAGACTTTAAAATACTTTATGTACCTTTTTATAAAAGGAATTAATACTTTATGTCTTTCTTTATAAAAATACTTAATGTATCCTTTGTATGTTATTTCTATCCTTCCAACTCGTAGCTCATTTTCGTTATTTGATGTCGTGACCATTCTAAGGTAGGACATCATGTTTCCCTCGAAACAGATCTTAATGATCATTATTGAAGTAACTAGCCTCTCTAAGACTCACGTTATTATAGGTTGATAATTTAGGAGTTCAGGTCGTCCAGGGGGTTTTCGATCTTTTCTCGATTGTTGAGGCTCGACTAACATTTTTACTTTCCCCTTGGTGAATCTCTTCCACCATCATCGTTTTAGTCCCACACATATTACTATATATAAATGTATATATGTATTTTGTGTTCCCCTGGTGGGTTCAGTTATCTTTCGATTAGGGTGTGTCGAGGCCATCAGTTCCCTAAGCTTTACTGCTTAGGCAATAATTATACATATAGGTCTCGTTTCTGGTGGGGCCTTTTCCTTGAGCTCCTCACCAGAAGACGAAATACAATAACATCAGAATTTATAGGGTTCTTGCGAGAGGGACGTTACATGGCATAGGCACAATAATTTCATATAAATGATAATCATCATACATCACAATCAAAGCATCTACATAGGCATGTTAATTGTCATAACCTCATGATCAAAGCATAATATAAGCATGATAACATCATAATATCATAATTAGAACATAATCCTGATAACATCATAACATCAGTAAATAATCACATATAACATGCCAAAATACAGTTTTTGAAATATAGCTGAGTCTACAAATAATAAGTAAATACACTGTAATAAGTCTGAGTGATAAATATGCCGGAGTCAAAATATGGGCATTACATTATAAGATTTTATTTTTGATAATATCATATATTTTTTTCAATGGATAATGTGCATTACATATATATGTTTGTTACAATCACAACATTAACAATAATTTTTTTAAACTTTGATGTGATATTTTTCAAAACTTTATTACAATCACAACATTTGCAAGTTTTTTTTCAACTTTATTATAATCATGATATGTGTTTGCTTAATTAATTAATTAGCATTACAATCAGAACTTTTGCAACATTTTTTCAACTTTATTGCAATTACAATATGTGTTTGCTTAATTAATTAAATAGCATTACAATCATAACATTTGCTAATTTTTTTTACATTTTAATGTAAGATTTTTCAAAACTTTATTACAATCACAACATTTTTCAACTTTATACAATCATAGTATGTGATATGTCTTTGCTTAATTGATTGGAATAGAAAAATGATATAAAATGAGATAATGGGTGGATGATTACAAAAAGTGAAATTAAGAGAAAGTAGGATATGTATGATTTCATTTGGATGTTGTGTTACATAGGTGTGGATGAAAAGATGGTTATGCCATGAAGGTAGTTGTTCTTGAACTCTAGGACACATTAACATTCTAAAGGTATGTTTTACGAATAATTTAGTTATTTATTTTGGATCACATTGTAAAGAAATTTTTGTTTTATTTTGTTATTTATTGTTTTTAAAAACAATATTAGTTATTAATTAATATTTTTTTGGTCTCCGAGGTAAATGAATGACTAGGGATGATTTTACAATGAATCAGATTGGAAAGGAAACATGGAAAGATGGAGAACTAAAACTGAGGATTCAACCTCATTAGGAAACATGGAAAGATGGAGAAGTAAAAATGAGGATTCAACCTCATTTTTCAATTGCAAATTATATTATAGGTTTTTTCTTATGTAACACTGAAAACAGATATACTAATAAAATTATCATTTTTTTCAGAGAAAGGGAAAAAATCCCTTTCTCAAATCTCTCAATAATAGCTATGGCTAAAGCTATCTTTGAGAAGTCTTCTTAGTTTTTAATTCTATATTTTTAACTTTCTTTTTTTTGTTATTTCATATATGTTGTACTTTCTAATAAAATTATAAATTTTTTAAAACTTATAACATAATAAAAATATAATTTAAAAACATCACATAACATTTAAATCTAAAGCACACTTTCAATTCTAATATTCTAATGCTTCATTTAACTAGTTAATATTATGGGTGTATATTTTGTCATTTGTTTAATTGATTAAATAAAAACAACTTTATTACATTTGCAACATTTTTCAATTTTATTATAATCATAACATTTACTTGTTTAATTAGTTAAATAAAAATAACTTTATCACAATCATAACATTCACAACATTTTTCTATTTTATTATAATCATAATATTTCTTTGTTTAATTAATTAAATAAAAATAACTTTATTACAATCATGACATTTACAAAAAAAATCAACTTTATTACAATCATAACATTTACAACATTTTTCAACTTTATTACAATCATAACATTTACAACATTTTTCAACTTTATTACAATCATAATATTTGCAATATTTTTTTTAACTTTAATGTAACATTTTTCTATTTTATTATAATCATGATTTTTGAACATTTTTCAATTTTATTACAATCATAATATTTCTTTATTTAATTTATTGAATAAAAATAACTTTATTACAATCATAGCATTCGCAACATATTTCAACTTTATTACAATCATAACGTTTACAATAATTTTTTTAAACTTTAATGTAACATTTTTCAAAACTTTATTACAATCATAATATGTGTTTGCTTAATTAATTAAATAGCACTACAATCATAACATTTACAATATTCAATCATAACGTTTGCAACATTTTTCAATTGTATTATAATCATAACTTTTGCAATATTTTTTTTAAACTTTAATGTAACATTTTTCAAAACTTTATTACAATCACAACATTTGCAACATTTTTCAACTTTATTACAATCATAATACTGGTAACATTTTTCTACTTTATTACAATCATAACATTGTCAACATTTTTTATAACTTTAATGCAACATTTTTTACAATTTTATAACATTGACCATATTTTTTTAAACTTTATTACATTATAACATTTACAACATTTTTCAACTTTATTACAATCACTACATGGGCTTGCTTAAGTAATTATATAACATTAACTTTATTACAATTATGTGTTTTCTTAATTAATTAATTAAATAAAAATAACTTTATCACAATCATAATATTTGCATCAATTTCAACTTTATTACAATCACAAAATCTATCACATTTTTAAAATATTTTATATAAAATCAACTCTATTATAAAACCTAATTTCAAAATTCATATAGTATAAAATAAAACTATAATTTTATTTAATAAATATAAAAATATAAATTTAATACATTTATGTTATGTTATTGTAAAATATTGGTGATGTAGTACTGTATTTTTGTTGTGTTGTGTAATGTCGTGTATTATTATTGTAAAATATTTATGTAAAATATTTCATAACATAAGTATTTATGTAAAATGATATATTTAACATTGGGTGCAAAATTGAAATTATAAAAGCTATTTTTAAAAATAATTAAAATAAAGTATTTTATTTTCATAATGCTATATTTTATTTCAAATGATAATATGTGTTACAAATATTTCTTTTTTTTATTTGTGTAGTTTAAATATAATTATTTTTTGTTTTTATTTTATTTATTTACAAATTGTTAATTTAAAATAATTTTTTTTTTCAATATATAAGATTTTATTTTCGATAATATCATATTTTATTTCAATGGATAATGTGTGTTACACATATATGTTTGTTGTTTTATTTATATTTTTCTAACTTAAATTTTATTTTGAACTTTTAATTTGCTATTATGATGATGATGTTGTTTAAGACTTTTAAGACAAATCTTTGGTCTTATAGAATAAATAGGATAAAATGCTTTATTTTCATAATGATTTTTTTTCAATGTATAATATATGTTTTAAATGTGTTTATTATTTTTATTTTATCATATTTTAATTTAATGGATAATGTCTTACTATATTTGTTTTTCATGTATATTTTTCTAATCTGAATATTATTTTAAAATTTTGATTTATCATAATAAAATAATTAAATAAAATTTGATATGTAACATTTTATTCTCCCTAATATGTAACATTTTATTTATTTATAATTTGTTAATGTAAAATAAATAAATTTAATATGTAACATTTTATTCTTCATCATATCTTTTTTGGAGAAAATGTATGTTACAAATATGTGTTTCTTATTCATACACATTTTTATAATTTTTTGTTTAATTTCAAATTTAATATTTTAAAATAATAAACCTATAAACTTTATAACTTAAAAAAATCATTATAAATATATGTTACAAATATGTGTTTCTTATTTATACACAATTTTATAATTTTTTTTTTTTTAATTTTAAATTTAATATTTTAAAATAATCAACAAGTAAACTTTATAACTTAAAACAATCAATACCATTTTTAAGATTAACCTTTTAATTCTCAAAAATACTTAATAATATTTATAAGTTTGCCATTGGAGTATTTTTTTTTTTAATTTAAATATTTGTATTTCAATGTGTTTGTTTTTATATATAGTTTTATAATTTAAATATTATTTTAAAATTTTATTTTTATAATACTATATTTTATTTTAGTGAATAATGTATTACAAATGTTTTTTTAATTTTTTATTTATAATTTAAATATAATTTTTTTTATTAATAATTTGTTAATATAAAATAAAAATAAAAACAAATTTAATTTTAATATAAGCTCCATGATAGGGCTACATAAGGTAGATGGCTCCTAGGAAGACTAAGCATTGGGTGGTCTGTGGTGTTATTGGGAGAATTCTACATGTGTTTAGCTCTCGTATCAAAGTCTTAAATATTTTTTTACAATGTGAATATTTTTTTTAATTTTTAATTGCTTGCTTTTTAAATTATTTTTTTTTCTTTAAAACTATATTTAATAATAAAGAAAACTTTATTCACCATTACAAAAAATTTACAATATATGTTTTATTTATGTTTTTCTAATTTGAATATAATAACATTTTATTTCTATTTTATTTATTAAAAATGTATTTAGTTTAAAATGACAAAAATCAATTTCAATATATTATAAAATAGAAATAGTTTTATTTTTTATGTCATATTTTATTGTTTTTTTTATATAGTTTTATGGTTTAAATATTATTTTAAAATTTAAATAATATTTTGAAATAAAAGTTTACCATTATAGTATTTTTTTTATTTTGTTTGTTTTTATATATAATTTTATAATTTAAATATTATTTTAAATTTTAAATTTTTCATTTAAAATAAATAAGATGAAATAGTTTGTTTTTATAATACTATATTTTATTTTAATGAATAATGTATTACAAATGTGTTTTTTTATTTATATTCTAAATATACTTAGTTTTTTTTAATTCATTAATAATTTGTTAATATAAAAAAAGAAAAACAATTTTAATTTTAATATGTAAGATTTTATTTTTACATCTATTTTTTACAATGTAAATAATTTCTAAAATTTTTAATTACCTCCTTTTTAAATTATTTTTGTTTTTCTTTAAAACAATATTTATTAACAATGAAAACTTTATTCACCATTATAAAACATTTGCCATATATGTTTTATTTCTGTTTTTATAATTTGAATATAATAATCTTTTACTTTTATTTTATTTATTAAAAATGTATTGAATTTAAAATGATCAAAAACAATTTCAATATATTATAAAATAGAAGTAGTCTATTTTTCATGTCATATTTTATTGTTTGTTTTGTATATACAGTTTTATGGTTTAAATATTATTTTAAAATTTTAATTTTTCATTATAAAATAAATAACATAAAATGCTTTATTTTCATAATATTATATTTTAATTTAATGAGTAATATATATATATATATATATAATTTAAGGATAATTAATTTTTATTTTATTTATTAATAGTTTGTTTTATTTTATTTTAATTTACCATTTAAAATAAAAAAATACAAATCAAATTTAATATATAAGATTTGATTTTTTCTATAATTTTTTATACTTTGAATATTTTCTTTAATTTTTAGTTTATTAGTTTAAAATAATCAACATGGAAATTTTATTAATTAAAAAGAAGGATAAAAAATTCATTATTTATTTTCTAAATTAATTTTTTTGTGCTTCTAAATTTTTTTTAATAATTAATTGAAAAATGATAAAAAAAAATTCATTATTTATTTTCTAAATTAATTTTTTTGTGCTTACAAAAATATTTAATAATAATGAAAAGTTTGGTTACATTACAAAAAATTACCATGTATTTTTTATTTTTATTGAAAATGTTTTTAATTTAAAATGAAAAAAAATATAATTTCAATATATTATAAAATAGAAATGGTTTATTTTTCATATCATATTTTATTTTTCATGATAATATATGTTACTCATTTTGTTTTCATTTATATTTTTATAATTTCAATATTAGTTTTGAATTTTATTTTTCATTTCATTAATTAATAATATAATTAGTTAAATTTGATTTTACATTTCATTCACAAATAAAATATAAATTTAATATATATTGTAAAATCAAACTATTTATTTTCCATACTATGTTTTAGTTCAATGGATAATGTAGGTTACATTTGTGATTTTTCATTTATATTTTTATAATTTGAATATAATTGACTTTTAATTTTATTTTATTTTTATTTCATTTATTGATAATAAACTAATTTATAATTTAGGCATTGAATCCAACAACACAGATGAATTATGTGCTCTCCTGTAAGGGTTAAGGATAGCCTCCTCCAAAGGGATCACAACTATGTCGGTATTTGGCGATTTGAGAATGCTGATACAAGCTCTAATAAACAAGAAAAGGCCTCCCCAACTAAAGCTAGCATTAATCTATCAAAAAATTCAGCTCTTAAGCCAAAAATTCCAATCCATCAAGTTCTTTCATGTACTTCGTGGACTAAACTCATTGGCAGATAATGAAGCCAATAAGGGCTCCCTCTTGTGCAGAGGCATATTAAACATGGATGGACTGGAAAGTCGAAGTGATATTCCTTGAATAGTGCAGGATCATGATCATCTTCGTGCGTTCTATCTCGCTGAGGAGCATACTTTATGCTCTCCCTCAAGGCCTCGGTTCTCTCATGTCTACCGCTACTACCAGTTTATCTATGCTCAGATCCATTACATCTCAGGAATCTAGTGACTCATCCTCATACTCACCTCATTACTTAGCTATCGGGCCTTCCAGCAACTTTATCAGCTACCCATCTGAAGACTCTGTATTGAGCTCTACGCTAGAGTGCTATCCCATGGGCTGTGATAGTGTTTTCTAGGCGAATCCCCTCCAGGAAGTCCTGTTACTCTTGCTTCCCTCAAGTCTAAACTATCCAAGTCGCATGCATTAGAGACAGGTGGATCCTCCTCAAAATCGGGCAAATGGAACCTTATTGCTCTGGCTCTCAACAAATAGTTTAAAGGAGGTTCTAGAGAGGCTGCGTCCTCATTGTATCTCTGTTTAGGTTTTTTAGAAGCTAAATGTCTCTGTAATCAAGCCGTTGAGTGGCATTAGAAGCTAGATTCCAGTCTGACAGAGTATCTAGGACTATCAACCTGTCAAAGTTATGGTAGCTATTTTACCGCCTTCATATTAATCTAACCATATGTCTTTGTCAAAAAAATAAAATAAACTAATTTATAATTTATAATATCATTAAGAAACATGGAAAGATGGAGAACTAAAAATGAGGATTCAACCTCATTTTTCAATTGTAAATTATATTATAGTTTTTTTTTCTTATGTGACACTCAAAAAAAATATACTAATAAAATTATCATTTTTTTTTAGAGAAAGAGCAAAAAGCCCTTTCTCAAATCTCTCAATGATAGCTATGACCAAAGCTATCTTTGAGAAGTCTTCTTAGTTTTTAATTCTAAATTTTTAATTTTTTTTTGGTTAATGTATGTTATATTTTCTAATAAAATTATAATTTTTAAGAAACTTATAACATAATGAAGATACCAAGATCAAATTAACTCGTTTCACATCCAAACTTATTTATATTAGCAGCATCCACATTACAACTTTCTAGTAGATCGACTTCGGAGGGCAAAGCATATCACTACAACCACAGACTCCAACTAATATGGTATGGAAACTACAGACTGAATTTCTGATGCAATCTTATACCACAAAGGGAAAGCTGCAGAGCATACTCTTCAACTCAACATACAAAGCTCAGCACATGAGCGACTCCAAAAATGTGTGTCTTACAATGAGGCCCGAGGCCCTTATTTATACAATACTAGCCAGTCACTCGGTGACTCTAAACTGGCACTAACAAGTCATAAAGAGAGATTCTGGGGTGATAGTGGGACCGCACTATCATTATCTCATCCCTTCATGGTTCGAAAACATATGGGGACCCAGATTCTATCATTACGGACAAACTACTGGCCAAAATACTTTACAGAAAATGCCAACAAACTAAAAAAGTATGCCCAACAAATTACAAAGTGGAGCATCAGAAACCGACCCACCACGGCTTTCAAACAAGAAAATTAGAAAAATTTATAAAAAGTATATTCTCAATCGTATGGATCACATGCATGGCGACAGATGCAAACTTCCTTGTCACCGATGTCGACTCCACCACAGCAACAGTCAAATCTGTAGCTACTTTCATCATCATAAAAGTCATCACATGATGGATATGGGTCTTCAAGAGGTATGGGAGGATACAGGTCAGCACTAAAACATCTTTCCACATTAGAACCATGGAAAAATCGATTCTCTTCACAAAGGAACTCACCCTCAAACAGTGATTCGACTCGAAAGTATAGAGGGAGTTTACGGGTATGTAATTTGGTGCCAATGCAGTCCCCATGACGATCACACTTGAAAAAAAATTTCTCTATAAAAATGGTATGCTCCAAACGAGTATGCTTTCCTCCTTGGTGGCGTAGCAAAAATTTAAACCAGTGGTGGTTTTGTTCAGCTACTTCCATGTCTGCTTGCAGGTGCAAAATGAAATTGGCTCTTTGGTTTACCCAGTCTATATGTGAGAAGAACTTATCAAGAAATATCTTAGTCCAAACTAACAAATATTTACTCCGGAGATTTCCTGGATCTCCACAAATCATGATAGATATTTCTTCTTGAAAAAATTGGAGAATTAATCTGTAAGATGACCAAGTTAGGTTACCTTCTCCAATGGAAACATACTAGACAGGCTGGTCATTTTCTTCGTTGCAGTCTATCCAAAGTTCTTTGCAATTTTTTAGCTTTGATTGAGCATTTTCAAAGCTTTTGAATGCTAATCTTACCCATCTTTCTAAAATTTGAAGCTTTAACATGGTATCTTGGATCTATTTGATGAGAGTGATCTCCAAGTATTTTTCTGCTTCTTTTTTGGATGCAAAATCTAGTAGTTGTCTTCTTTCATCTTCATAGAGGGATTCATCCCATGGCTTCAAGAATAAACCATTTCTCAGCTGGTACAAGGGACGAATAGGTGCTTTACCTTTACCACTACTGGGTTCAGAAATTGATGAACCAGGAGTGAACATGCTTAAACCAGGAACTGCAGGATGTGAATTTTCTCTTATTAGAAAGTTAGCCAAACAATTCAAGTAACTAGGTTTATAAACAATTTCATAATCAAAACTACTTAACAAAATAAACCACTTAAGAATTCTACTGCTATTTTTAGCCATCGAGTTTTCATTCTTAAAGATTTCAAGCATGATCTTTAAGTCTATTCTTATGACAAACTTAACATGTTTCAAAAATAAAACAAAATGTTGTACAGTCTTCTTTACTGCCAAAATTTCTTTATGGCTTGACAGATAGTTTAACTTAGCTACTTTGAACGAACCAGATCCGTAGCCACACACATTTTGTTTGCCTAAAATAACTTCAATCAACACACCGCCCCAAGTGGAAGTGGAGGTGTCAGTCTCAATTACTAACTGGCCAATACCTTGAGGTAAGGATAAGGTTGGGAGATTTAGGACCTTAGATTTGATTGAGTGGATTGCTAAAGTCATCTTATCAGACCATTTAGGTGGGTTATTTTTCAACCTCTATTGCAGGACATGAATGTCATTAGCCTATCCTTTATAAAATGGCCTTATGTAATTTAGGCTCCCTAGGAACCTTTGCAGCTGCACCTTTTCTAGACTCTGATCAAGGAAGTGGCTGAACACACTGAGGACATGCTTTTGTAGAATTACGTGTCCTTTTTGGATCTTAAATCCAAGGAAATATATTTCAGTCTTACCTATCTCCATTTTGCTTTGGGACACGACTAAACCATGCTTGTAGACTAGATCATAGAATGACTGCAAATGTTTAAGATGATCCTGTAGATTTTTTGAACAAACCAGGATGTCATCTATAAACACCAATGCCCATTTCTTGTCCCTAAAAATATTTTCCATTCTTTTCTGGAATTTTGATGGGGCATTGTTTATTCCGAACGACAAGACTTTCCATTGATATTGTCCATGGGGGACAACAAACGACGTTTTATATCGATCCTTTACTTCAATGCCTATCTGGTAGAAACCAGACTTTAAATCAAACTTGCTGAATATGGTGCACCCAACAATTCTCTGCAACAAACTTGCTTTATCAGGCAAAGGATATCTTACTTTCTGAACTGTAATGTCCCGGTTTTGACCCCTTTACATTAGATGTATATGATGTATAAATTGTAAATGATTAGGGTGTGGAGATAAAGGCCAAGGCCCCACCATTGATCGATTATGTTATGTTTTGGATTTGAATTGTCACCGATGGTATATCGGGGCATGCGGCATATATTATGATGCTCATCATATAAATATGCATCTATAATTAAAAATGAACCCGACCAGCTACGATCGCGACAACTAAAATGAGAAAGGGGCATGATTTTCACAAGGATAGGGGTGGGGGAAATTGTCAACCTTGGCTAATGAGAGAAAAACCCATATGTCTTCTTCCTTTGTTTTATTCCAACCACTTTCATTAAGAAAGGATTCTGGTGGTTGAGGCAGTTATGGTCTTGGAAGTGGGGTGTTAGGACTGTCAGTCCTCACCCACACGCACACTCTACCCATGATTTTGCTGTTCATCCTCTCACGCAGATATTCTTCTCTCCACGACTGTGTTGAAGGCTCACGCACTTCCAATTTTGGGGGGGTTCTCACCATTTTTGCTGTTCATCACTCACGCAGACATTCTTCCACTCTCCCCACGTCTGGGAAAAAAATAATGCTCATGCACTTGCAATTCGCATCCCCTCCATTGCTATGCATTCTCACGCAGAGGGATTCTTTCCCGTTTTTCGTCTTCATGCACAGGATTTTGCTGATTTACCCACGCAGTAGTTTTCTTCTGCAGATTTGTGAATAGTGAGGTCATATCCTTTACTCACAGGCTGATTCGTGGGTTCTGCATTGTGGTTGTTCATGCACTGGTTGTGAGACTGTAAATTCGTCCCCATTGTGGTTTGCGTACGTTTTTCCCAGCAGCATTAGTTGTGCAAAATGGGTCGTTGTTCCCCACGTCATTGGTAATATGTATGCTGATGCATTTTGGGAGCTAGGGTGTTTTACCCCTGTTGGAATTGTGTTTGATGTTGTGTTTGGGACTGTGTAATTTGCTGGGGAGTCTTTTCCTGTTTAAGCTGTGACAGCTAAATTAATTGCTTGAGTGCAATGGTTGGTCTTCAGACTGTGAGAGGAGCAGGGATGTTGGCTTAGATTTGCTTGATAAAACTGGTGGCTGGAAACCACACAGACAGATCTAGAGGGTTGGCCTTCTTCTCCATCACCCCTGAATAGCACTGGAAGGGAATGCAGGGCCTAAGGGACCGTGTAGCAGAGAAGGGACTGATTCCTTGTGTTGGCTGTGTTTGGGTGTCTTAGAGGTCAGGCTAGTTCTGGTGTAGGTGTTCTTGGCTCTGTAATGAGCTCACTAGCTTAGCAATTTGCCTTCTCCAGCTCCCTAATGGCCTGATAAACCCAACTCTATTGGCTTGGCTATGTGTTTTGTGTGCCCTTGGCTACATGTAATCCTGTTGTTCCCTTATTCCTTGGAGGATCATGCCCAGCTCGGGGGTGGCAACGTTGCTGAGAGATTAAGGAGCTCGCTGGCCTATGGTTGGGTGGAACGTTGCAACGACGTAGCTGGTTGCAGATCGACTTCTTCATAAGATAAGTGATCTTGTCCAATTATACTTCTACAAACTTAATTTCTATTAATGAAATGATGAACATGTTGAATGCATCCATGACTGAATGTTGTTGGTTTCCGCTATATATGATGAATGCTTGTTTGAATGTATGATGTTTCCGCTGTGTCTGATAGATGATTGCATAAGTGCATGTTTTTACTTCAACGCAGTTTCCTTTAGCATTCTGTCTCAACCATTTTGTGTATGCATTTGTTCATGGGGCTCTTAGCCCGGGTGGTTTAAGCCATGGGTCACGTCCTCTTCACCGGTCAGAGGCACGGGGATGTGACATGAACGATTGCATTCAGGGGTTTGTAGTTAACAACCAATATGGGTTTAAACCCATTTTAATCTCAGAGTGCTTATTTACAACAAAATCACAACATGCCCAAGAACTCTTGGAGGGCTCAATCAAACCTTTCTCGACCAATTCTCTAATTTCTTTTGCACAGAAATCTCTTTCTGAAGGAGACATTAATTTGGCTGAAGATTTCATTGGCTTGATCTTCTGGAGTGGATCAAATGGAAAACTTACAAAGTATTTTTCATATTTCCAGAAGCCATTAGGATTTTCATAACAATAATCTTCGATCAGCTTAGCAGATATAACAGCTAGAGATTTTTCCTTATGCATTTCTGCATAGGCGATAAAGCACTCCATTTTATACAATTCAACGACCTTGGGTTTTGACACAGGTTCAGGCACAAAAAATTTATAATTTCTTAGTGATTCAAATGATAAAGGACAAATGACTATCTGATTATTCATAGTGCATGAGAACAACATCTTTATCTTATCTACAGAAAATAGACTGACTCTGAGGAGAAACTCAGAACCAAGGATACAATCTTCCTTGATACTGTCCAATCTATACAAGGACAAAACTTCAGACTCATTAGAAATCTGTATAGGGAAATCTGCTACTTTACCAGTCAGTGAGACGAGAGTACCTTCAATTGTTGAACCATGGTCTGTTGACTTTTCCCAGTAAAATAGAGGAATAGCTGATCCTTTGGAAAGATTTAACTGACAACCAGAGTCAATCATACAACTCAAAGAATAATACTTATATTCAGGAGGACAAAAAACAAGATTTATAAATAGATTAGGACCTTGGAATAGACCTAAGTTTGGATCAGGCGAAGAAGGGAGAGAGACTTTTTCTATTATGGGTTCTGCATAGCCTGTTCAAGTTGTTTGTTGAGATCTTCATCCGAAGATTGGTTTCTTTCAGTTACTAGTATAAGTAATATATCTTTTAAATGTTCTATCTTAGAAACTATTTTCCTCAGCTAATGTTGCTTTTCTTTTATCTGGAGCCTAAGCATCTTCTCTTTGTGTCTTCTATAACTCTGTCTTGACTCATGCTCATCATTGTAGTTATTATAAATATCAGCTGGATTATAGAGTACAAGAACATCTGAAGGTGGATATATTTTCCCTTTTAACATTTAAATCTAAAACAGTTTCAATTCTAATACTCTAATGCATCATTTAACTAGTTAATATGGGTGTATATTTTGTGGTTTTTTGAATTGATTAAATGAAAACAACATTATTACATTTGCTACATTTTTCAACATTATTATAATTATAACATTGGCTAGTTTAATTAGTTAAATAAAAATAACTTTATTACAATCATAACCTTCACAACATTTTTCTATTTTATTATAATCATAATATTTGAACATTTTTCAATTTTATTAGAATCATAATATTTCTTTGTTTAATTAATTAAATAAAACTAACTTTATTTAAGTCATAACATTTACAACATTTTTCAACTTTATTACAATCATAACATTTTCAATAATTTTCTTAAACTTTGATGTAACATTTTTCAAAACTTTATTACAATCAATACATTTGCAACATTTTTTTTCAACTTTATTACAATCATAATATGTGTTTGCTTAATTAATTAAATAGCATTACAATCACAACTTTTGCAACATTTTTTCAACTTTATTACAATTATAATATGTGTTTGCTTAATTAATTAAATAGCATTACAATCATAACATTTGTATTTTTTTCTTTAATTTTAATGTGACATTTTTCAAAATTTTATTATAATCACAACATTTGCAACGTTTTTCAACTTTATTACAATCATAATATGTGATATGTGTTGGATTAATTAATTAAATAACACTTTATTACAATCATGATATAGGTGACATTTTCCAACTTTACTACAATCATAACATTGGCAACATTTTTTATAAATTTAATGCAACATTTTTTACAATTATAACATTGACAATATTTTTTTAAAATTTATTACATCATAACATTTTCAACATTTTTTAACTCTATTACAATCATTACATGTGTTTGCTTAAGTAATTAAATAACAATAACTTTATTACAATTATGTGTGTGCTTAATTAATTATAAATAAGAATAACTTTATCACAATTGTAACATTTGCAACATTTTCAGCTTTATTGCAATCACAAAATCTGCCACATTTTTAAAATATTTTATATAAAATCAACTCTATTATAAAAACTAATTTCAAAATTCATATAATATAAATTAAAACTATAATTTTTTTAATAAATATAAAAATATAAATTTAATATATCTATGTTATGTGATTGTAATGTAATGTATTCGTGATGTAGTGTTGTGTTTTTGTTTTGTTGTATAATGTCATGTACTATTATTGTACACAACATACATATTTATGTAACATGTTATATTTAACATTGGCTGCAAAATTTAAATTATAAAAGTTATTTTTAAAAATAATTAAAATAAAATATTTTATTTTCATAATGCTATACTTTATTTCAAATGATAATATATGTTACAAATATTTATTTCTTTTTATATGTGTAGTTTAAATATAATTATCTTTTGTTTTTATTTTATTTACTTATAAATTGTTGATTTAAAATAACTTTTTTTTCAATATATAAGATTTTATTTTTGATAATATCATATTTTATTTCAATGGAAAATGTGTGTTGCATATATATGTTTTTTTTTTTTTATGTATATTTATCTAACTTGAATTTTATTTTAAATTTTAAATTTTCTATTATGATGACGATGATAATGTTTAAGGCCTTTATGACAATTCTTTAGTCTTATAAAATAAATAAGATAAAATTGTAAGGTTTGTCGTTACACCAACACCTGCAAATGTTGGTAAACATTTGAAACCCAGCACAAGGTCCTATCACCATGAGTGGTGGTTAAACCACTTCTTTTATATTCCTAGAGGTGCAGCAGTTATACCATGTGGAGGTACCCGATACTCCAACACCCCGCCTCTAGCGTAGCTCGGGGGAATTGAACCTAAGACCTCTGCTCTGATACCATGCAAGGTTTGTCATTACACCAAAACCTGTAGATGTTGGTAAACATTTGAAACCTAGCACAAGGCCCTATCACCAGGAGTGGTGGTTAAACCACTTGTTTTATATTCCGAGAGGTGCGGCAGTTATACCATGTGGAGGTACCCAATACTCGAACAAAAATGCCTTTTTTTTTTATAATGATTTTATTTCAATGCATAATGTATATTATAAATGTGTTTATCATATTTTATTTTAATGGATAATGTGTTACACATATTTGTTTTTCAGGTATATTTTTCTAACTTGAATATTATTTTAAAATTTCAATTTATCATCATAAAATAAATAAGATAAAATGTTTTTTTTCATAATGATTTTATTTCCATGATGATGTATGTAATAAATGTATTTATTATTTTTATGATGATGATGATGGTTAATGTCCCCTGAGACCAAAATTTGGTCTATCGGACCCTCAAGAAGAAAATTAACTAGTTTGTTTTAAAGTAATATTTCTATGCTCAAAGAGCTTGGAGAGAAGCGTCCCGAGCTTACTATAATTTTGACAAGCTAAAAGGCTAGGAATGTCGGTATTGCAACAAAGATTATGAAACTGGGATCTAATGTGGGTGTATGCAGGGCACTCTAAGAGGAAGTGATTTTCATCTTCAATGTTCTTACTCTCACAAAGGTGGCAGATCCTTTCTACCCAAGGAGTTTTAGGGACTGTCCAACAACCAGTTTCGCTGTGGAGCTCATGCGAGTTCGTTCTTATCTTACCTATATTAATTTTTTTCTTAGGGTTGATTAACATAGAGAGATAGTTTTGATCTTCAAGAGTAGGGTTGATGACCTCCTTATAATATCTTAATTTTCTTTTGGCCTCTAAATCTTTCTCAAACCACAATTTTTCTTTAAACTTAGAAGAAATAATATTTTTAATGTTATTAATATTTTTCAATGCAACATTTTCATCAATCTTCCAGTGATTTAACCAAGACCTGGTATCTTTATACCACCCAAGCTTGAGCCTTAGGTGATTTTGGCTGGAGTTTAAAGCTAACTTAGGGAGTCTATGGTCTCCCATGATATTGATTTTGTTCTTGTACAATAGGAGTCTAGTTATGGCTAGGCTCTCGATGGGGGAAAGACCCACTTCTATAAGGAGAATAGGATAGGGTGTATTGTTTTTTATTTTGAGGTTGTAAGTTATAAAACGCTTCTGGATTTGCTCGATCTTTCTCCAAGATTCTCTAGAGATGCTGCAACCCCAAACCTCACACCCATATAAGATAACAGGAGTGACTAGAGTTTCAAAGAGGAGCTTCTTTTTATCCCACATCATGAGGTTTGCAGCTTTACAGTTATTTTCAAGACCAAAGTAAGCTTTCCACCCTGCGTTAATCATTTTCTCAATGCTATAGTTATATTTATAATGTAATTATAATTAGCTTTTATTTTATGTTTTATTTTATTTATTTATAATTTGTTAATGTAAAATAAATAAATAAATTCAATATGCAACATTTTATTCTCTAAAAAATTCAATATGTAACATTTTATTCTCTATAATATCTTTTGTTTTCAATAAATGTATGTTACAAATATATACTTCCTATTCATAAATATTTTTATAATTTTTTTTTAAATTTCAAATTTGATTCTATAAAATAATGAACTTATGACTTTTATAACCTAAAACAATCTTTAAAAAATCATTACCTATCTTCAAGATTAACCTTTTAACTTTCAATAATACTTAATAATATTTAAAAGTTTACTTATCATTAAAAAACTTTTACCATGTATTTTGTTTTCTACTTTTATAATTTAAATATATTTATTTCAATGTGTGTTTGTTCTCCATATAGTTTTATAATTTAAATATTATTTTAAACTTTTATTTTTCATTTAAAAATAAATGAGATGAAGTAGTTTATTTTCATAATACTAATGAGTAATGTATTAAAATTCTTTTTTAATTTTTTTAATTTATAGTTTAAATATAATTTGTTTTTATTTCATTTATTAATAATTTTTTAATATAAAATAACAAAATCAAATTTTATTTTTTATAATATAAATATTTTTTTTTTAAATTTAGTTTATAAAATAATCAACATGTAAACTTTATTAATTCAAGATATGACAAAAAAAACAATTCATTACTTACGTTTTAAATTAAATTTTTAAAAATTTTTTGCTTATAAAAAATATTTAATAATAATGAAATCTTTACTTATAATCACAAAAAATTTACTTACTGTTTTTATAATGTGAATATAATAATCTTTTATTTTTATTTTTATTTTATTTATTGCGAATGTATTTAATTTAAAATGACAAAACAAAATTCAATATATTATAAAATAGAAATAGTTTATTTTTTATGTCATATTGTATTGTTTGTTTCTTATATAGGATTTTATGGTTTAAATATTATTTTAAATTTTAAATTTTTTATTATAAAATAAATAAGATGAAATAATTTATTTCATAATATTATATTTTAATACAATATATAATGTATTACAGTTTGTTTTTTTATATTTTTATATTTTTATATTTATAGTTTAAATATTATTATTTTTAATTTTATAAATGAAAAGTTTATTAATGTAAAATAAAAAAATTTAATATGATATTTTATTTTTCATATAATTGTTTTATAATTTAAATATTTTCTTAAATTTTTAGTTTATTAGTATAAAATAATCAACATGTAAATTTTATTAATTCAAAGAAATGATAAATTATTCATTATCTATTTCTTAAATTAATTTTTTTTGCTTATAAAAAATATTTAATAATAATGAAAAGTTTACTTACATTAAAAAAAAATTACCATATATATAATAATTTGAATATAATAATATTTTATTTTTATTTATTTATTGAGAATGTCTTTATTTAAAATTGCAAAGAAAATATAATTTCAATATCTTATAAAATAGGTTTATTTTTCATGTTATATTTTTTTTTTATTTTTTTTTAACAAAAACTATAAAGATTTTTATAAAACAAGCTATGCACAGCCACTCATTACAAAGAAGATAGCATGAACAGAGAGTTGTTGCAGTTCAAAATTGTTGCACAATAAATTGATCCGAAAAGATGTCCAGAAAACTACACATGGAGAATTCGCAAAACAATTAGTGCCTGGGGTAGTGTATACCCTTATAAACTGATTACAAAGCAAAAGATAGTAAAAAATATTACCACATTTAAAAGAAAACTGATTATGGATTGCCTCTGAGCTTCATGGGCCGGACCACAAACTCCTTCTCCATGGGGTGCACTGCCGCTGTAGTGGTTTCGTTCATTTTGCTTCCCTAGTTCATGTTGATCAGATGCTGGAGGTCTTCCTAGATTCTATCAACCTTACCCATTATCTCCCTAAGATTACTCTCATTGTCATCGATCCTTGCATTGTATTTAACTAGTTAATATGGGTGTATATTTTGTGGTTTGTTTAATTGATTAAATGAAAACAACATTATTACATTTGCTACATTTTTCAACATTATTATAATTATAACATTGGCTAGTTTAATTAGTTAAATAAAAATAACTTTATTACAATCATAACCTTCACAACATTTTTCTATTTTATTATAATCATAATATTTGAAAATTTTTCAATTTTATTAGAATCATAATATTTATTTCTTTAATTAATTAAATAAAACTAACTTTATTTAAGTCATAACATTTACAACATTTTTCAACTTTATTACAATCATAACATTTTCAATAATTTTCTTAAACTTTGATGTAACATTTTTCAAAACTTTATTACAATCACAACATTTGCAACATTTTTTTTCAACTTTATTACAATCATAATATGTGTCTGCTTAATTAATTAAATAGCATTACAATCACAACTTTTGCAACATTTTTTCAACTTTATTACAATTATAATATGTGTTTGCTTAATTAATTAAATAGCATTACAATCATAACATTTGTATTTTTTTCTTTAATTTTAATGTGACATTTTTCAAAATTTTATTACAATCACAACATTTGCAAAGTTTTTCAACTTTATTACAATCATAATATGTGATATGTGTTGGCTTAATTAATTAAATAACACTTTATTACAATCATGATATCGGTGACATTTTTCAACTTTACTACAATCATAACATTGGCAACATTTTTTATAACTTTAATGCAACATTTTTTACAATTATAACATTGACAATATTTTTTTAAACTTTATTACATCATGACATTTTCAACATTTTTTAACTCTATTACAATCATTACATGTGTTTGCTTAAGTAATTAAATAACAATAACTTTATTACAATTATGTGTGTGTTTAATTAATTATAAATAAGAGTAACTTTATCACAATTGTAACATTTGCAACATTTTCAGCTTTATTGCAATCACAAAATCTGCCACATTTTTAAAATATTTTATATAAAATCAACTCTATTATAAAAACTAATTTCAAAATTCATATAATATAAATTAAAACTATAATTTTTTTAATAGATATAAAAATATAAATTTAATATATCTATGTTATGTGATTGTAATGTAATGTATTCGTGATGTAGTGTTGTGTTTTTGTTGTGTTGTATAATGTCATGTACTATTATTGTACACAACATACATATTTATATAACATGTTATATTTAACATTGGGTGCAAAATTTAAATTATAAAAGTTGTTTTTAAAAATAATTAAAATAAAATATTTTATTTTCATAATGCTATACTTTATTTCAAATGATAATATATGTTACAAATATTTATTTCTTTTTATATAATTATCTTTATCTTTTTTCTTTTTTTTTACTTATAAATTGTTGATTTAAAATAACTTTTTTTTCAATATATAAGATTTTATTTTTGATAATATCATATTTTATTTCAATGGAAAATGTGTGTTACATATATATGTTTGTTTTTTTATGTATATTTATCTAACTTGAATTTTATTTTAAATTTTAAATTTTCTATTATGATGACGATGATAATGTTTAAGGCCTTTATGACAATTCTTTAGTCTTATAAAATAAATAAGATAAAATTGTAAGGTTTGTCGTTACACCAACACCTGCAAATGTTGGTAAACATTTGAAACCCAACACAAGGTCCTATCACCAGGAGTGGTTGTTAAACCACTTCTTTTATATTCCTAGAGGTGCAGCAGTTATACCATGTGGAGGTACCCAATACTCCAACACCCCGCCTCCAGCGTAGCTCAGGGGAATTGAACCTAAGACCTCTACTCTGATACCATGCAAGGTTTGTCATTACACCAAAACCTGTAGATGTTGGTAAACATTTGAAACCCAGCACAAGGCCCTATCACCAAGAGTGGTGGTTAAACCACTTGTTTTATATTCCCAGAGGTGCGGCAGTTATACCATGTGGAGGTACCCGATACTCGAACAAAAATGCCTTTTTTTTTATAATGATTTTATTTCAATGCATAATGTATATTATAAATGTGTTTATCATAATTTATTTTAATGGATAATGTGTTACACATATTTGTTTTTCAGGTATATTTTTCTAACTTGAATATTATTTTAAAATTTCAATTTATCATCATAAAATAAATAAGATAAAATGTTTTTTTTCATAATGATTTTATTTATGTTTTTTTTCATAATGATTTTATTTCCATGATGATATATGTAATAAATGAATTTATTATTTTTATATTTTTAATGTAATTATAATTAGCTTTTATTTTATGTTTTATTTTCTTTATTTATAATTTGTTAATGTAAAATAAATAAATAAATTCAATATGCAACATTTTATTCTCTAAAAAATTGAATATGTAACATTTTATTCTCTATAATATCTTTTTTTTCAATAAATGTATGTTACAAATATATACTTCCTATTCATAAATATTTTTATAATTTTTTTTTTAAATTTCAAATTTGATTCTATAAAATAATCAACCTATGACTTTTATAACCTAAAACAATCTTTAAAAAATCATTACCTATCTTCAAGATTAACCTTTTAACTTTCAATAATACTTAATAATATATAAATGTTTACTTATCATTAAAAAAAAATTTACCATGTATTTTGTTTTCTACTTTTATAATTTAAATATATTTATTTCAATGTGTGTTTGTTCTCCATATAGTTTTATAATTTAAATATTATTTTAAACTTTTATTTTTTCATTTAAAAATAAATGAAATGAACTAGTTTATTTTCATAATACTAATGAGTAATGTATTAAAATTATTTTTTAATTTTTTTAATTTATAATTTAAATATAATTTGTTTTTATTTCATTTATTAATAATTTTTTAATATAAAATAACAAAATCAAATTTAATTTAATATATAAAATTTTATTTTTTATAATATAAATAATTTTTTAAAAATTTAGTTTATAAAATAATCAACATGTAAACTTTATTAATTCAAGATATGACAAAAAACAATTCATTACTTACTTTTTAAATTAAAGTTTTAAATTTTTTTTGCTTATAAAAAAGATTTAATAATAATGAAATCTTTACTTATAATTACAAAACATTTACTTACTGTTTTTATAATGTGAATATAATAATCTTTTATTTTTATTTTATTTATTGAGAATGTATTTAATTTAAAATGACAAAACAAAATTCAATATATTATAATTATTTTTTATGTCATATTTTATTGTTTGTTTCTTATATAGGATTTTATGGTTTAAATATTATTTTAAACTTTTAATTTTTTATTATAAAATAAATAAGATAAAATAATTTATTTCATAATATTATATTTTAATTCAATATATAATGTATTACAGTTTGTTTTTTTATATTTTTATATTTATAATTTAAATATTATTATTTTTTATTTTATTTATGAAAAGTTTATTAATGTAAAATAATAAAAATAAATAAAATTTAATATGATATTTTATTTTTCATATAATTGTTTTATAATTTAAATATTTTCTTAAATTTTTAGTTTATTAGTATAAAATAATCAACATGTAAATTTTATTAATTCAAAGAAGTGATAAATTATTCATTATCTATTTCTTAAATTAATTTTTTTTGCTTATAAAAAATATTTAATAATAATGAAAAGTTTACTTACACTAAAAAAAATTAATATATATATATATATATATATATTTTATAATTTGAATATAATAATATTTTATTTTTAATTATTTATTGAGAATGTCTTTATTTAAAATTGCAAAGAAAATATAATTTCAATATCTTATAAAATAGGTTTATTTTTCATGTTATATTTTTTTTTTTTTTTTTCAACAGAAACTAAAAAAGATTTTTATAAAACAAACTATGCGCAGCCATTCATTACAAAGAAGATAGCATGAACAGAGTGTTGTTGCAGTTCAAAATTGCTGCACAATAAATTGATCCGAAAAGATGTCCAAAAAACTACACATGGAGAATTCTCAAAACAATTCGTGCCTCGGGTAGTGTATACCCTTATAAACTAATTACAAAGCAAAAGATAGTAAAAAATATTACCACATTTAAAAGAAAACTGATTATGAATTTCCTCTGAGCTTCATGGGCCGGACCACAGACTCCTCCTCCATGGGGTGCACTGCTGCTACAGTGGTTTCGTTCACCTTGCTTCCCTAGTTCATGTTGATCAGATGTTGGAGGTCTTCCTAGATTCTATCAACCTTACCCATTATCTCCCTAAGATTGCTCTCATTGTCATCGATCCTTGCATTGCGGTTGCTAATTTGCAGAGAGGTGTAACTCACCACATCCCCCATGCTCTTGACCTCCTGCACTATTTCCTTATTATCCATTATGCCAATCGCTATCATCTCGTAAAGTCGCCTAATATTATTTTTTACATCCATGATGCCAGCATTTTCATTAGCCTGTGACATTCTACCAGTTCTGGAGAAAGGTCAATTCGAGCAAAGTTGCAGTGCAAAGCACGAATAGAGACTGCTAGCACGCGAGCCTGACTCTCAACTGAGAGGCCACTAAGGATGTAATTGAGCACTTTTATCTCCTGCTGCAGGGAGGCACCCTCCTTACTTTGACCCTCTTTGCAAGATAAGGTGCCCACTGTACCTTCCTTCCACCCTAAATAGTGATAGCCCAAGATTGTGCTTCTCTCAGCATTGACAGTATGAGCTTTAGACATGAGATTTGAGCCAGAATTAGAGTTTGAAAACCACAGCGGGGAGCCTGTAAGGGTGCTACAGTAGCAAGAGGAGAAGGCTTTGAAGGAAATCCTTTCCTTCACAAAATTTCTAGTGAGAGGGAGATATTCCCACGGGATCTCCTGCAGCCACCCTTCGCCAACACCTGCAATTACATCCAGGAGAATGCGCTCCAGAGGTACCTCATGATAAACAGAGCCGAGAGATGGAGTAAAATGAGTTTTCATACTGCGTTGAGGAGAAGACATACTGAAATGGTCGAAAAGACTTGGAGTGTGCGAGGAGGAGGGGCATTTAACCCAGGCCTGGTGAACCATAAAGTCAACATTACCCGAGAGAGGATGTGGGCAGAGAGTGAACCACACGGTGGGGAAAGGAGGATTGGTAGGACAGAAAATTAAATGAGAAGACCCTTCGAGATGGAGCATGGGGTGGGAGCTAGCTGTTGGAGGATGGCGCGAGGCGGTGGGAGGAGGGGTGTGTGGAGGGATAAGGGAAGGGGGTAGAAATATGAGGGAGTGAGGAAGGATGGGAATGGAGGGATAAGGGGAGGGGGAAATGAAAGGAGGAGGGGTGGAGGGATAAGGTGGAAGATGGAGAAATTCCTTAGTAATTCCTTTAGGGATAGAAATAGCCAATTCCAGGTATGAAGAGGGGGAGGACCTCTTATGGGATGAATTTGGTGATAGGAGCGTTTCTATTCAAATGATAATGACCTTGAGGTAGGGAGGCCCCCATGTTAGCCAAGGCGTCCGCTGCAGAGTTATTGTGGTGAAGAATGTGGAATAGCTCATAGGATTTAGTCATGAGTGGCTTTGCTTTGTCATACAGACAGCGACAGTTAATTGAACCGGAGGAGTAACCATTAATCAATTTGAAAATGACATGTCAAGAGTCTCTGAATATCATTACCTTCCGGAGGTTTTTAGTGACTAAGAATTGCAATCACTGTAGCTTATATTTTATTTTTCATGATAATATCTATTATACATATTTTTTTCATTTATAGTTTTATAATTTCAATATTAATTTTTCATTTTATTAATTAATAATATAATTAGCTTTAATTTGATTTTACATTTCTTTCACAAATAAAATATAAATTTAATATACTTTGAGAGATCAAAGTATTTATTTTCTATGTTATGTTTTAGTTCAATGGATAATGTATGTTACATTTGTATTATTTCATTTATATTTTTATAATTTGAACATAATTAACTTTTAATTTTATTTTTTCATTTCATTTATTCATTGATAATAAACTAATTTCTAATATCATATAAATTTTTTTTTTTTTTGAAATAGATGATATATACTATCCTTTTATTTATTTATATCCATATAGTTTGGATTATTTTTATAAAAGTATTTATATATAATATTATCAAATCAAGATATAAACTTAACAAATTTAAAAGATCTTTGACAATTAAAAATTTCTATTATGATTAAAAGGTTTTATTACATTGATTAAAACTTAATAGCTAAAAACTTATTGAGTATTTCCAATATTAATCTATTAGAAATATCTATGATAATTGAAAAGTCATTTTACAATTGTTAAAATATCATTTTAACTTTTCATTTTATTTATTAATAATGTGTTAATCCCTAAAAAATTATAATGTATTTTTTACACTAATTTATCTTTTGTCAACTAAAAATATGTCTTGGTTAAAAAATTCTATTATAATTGTTAAAATTCACCAATAATTTACAAACATAATTAAAGCTATAAAATTTATATAATTAAATTTTATTTTTATTTTTCATTTCATTTATTAAAAATATGTTAATTTATATATTTAAGTTTTAATGTTATTTTTAATTTTATTGATTAAAAATATGTTAGTTTAAATTAATAAAGAAAATTTAAATTAAAGATGTAAGATTTTATTTTTGTATTTATCTTTTTTTTTAAATAATATATACTATTTTTTTCATTAATATTTTTATAATTTGAATATTTTTTTTTCTTTATATATATTATTATCAAAATAATCAAGATATAAACTTTTTAAATTTAAGAAATAACTAAAATTTCTTGAATATTTTCAAGAGTAATTTTTTTTCCCACAAAAAAATCGTAATAGTATTTATAAAAAAAAATTACAATCCACAGATGGCACAAAATCAAATATTTTCATTGTCAAAACTTTCTGGCCAAAAAGCCTTATTAAATCTTATATTGATTGTATCAAAGAATAAAGCATACATCATTCAGATCAAACACAATAATCAAGCATACAAAATTCTCATCACACATATATCCATTGCTTCATAGCAATTTACATCTCCGCGACAACAACTACCCATAACTTCAAAAAAAACAATCATAGCTTCTAATAACCTATTTAGTTATTCAAATATATACAGTTCCATTCGGCTTTCAAATTATCAAAACAAAACAAGGATCAGCTGCATATTAGATCCATATCATCATCCATCCTTTATCTTCACCAGGAACTCCATTCTTCAAAGTAGACGAAATCTGTACAAGAGTTTTTTTTTTTAAATAGTAGATTCGAAGCATTCAACTGCCTGATGCTCAAAAATCTTCCAAGATCCATTCATAACATTAGATCCATCTTTTTCCAAAACATCTGCAAGTGTATTTGTTTCACGATAAATATGCACAAATTGCACTGACTCAAACATATCAACAAATCTGTTGATTTCAAGCAAAATTTGTGCCAGTTGAATATTTTGAATACTATATGAAGACTAATCTACCTTATCTTAAACATAAATATCTATCGCTATTGAATATTTTTCTTATAATTATTAAAATTTACAAAACACTAGCTTATATAAAAATATAGAGATCTTTATGTTAGAATTTATTTAAAGTTTATATTTTTATAATTGAAATATTTTTTTCTTTATAAAAATGTTTATATATACTATTATCAAATAAATAAGATTTATACTTTACAAATTTAAGAGATAACCAATATTTATTGAGGTTTTCCAAAATTATTTTATTAGAAACATCTATCATAATTGAAAAGTCATATTACAATTGTTAAAATATTTATATTTGATTTCAATGAACAAATTTATATTTTTCATATATAAAATTTTTGGCTCATTATATTTTTATAATTTGAATATTTTTTTTCTTTTTAAAAACATTTATAGGTATACTATTAACTTTACAAATTTAAGATATCGTTAAAAATGCATTTGAATATAAATATATATATGGTTTTAGTATTATAATTAATCAAAGGAAATACAAATATTAAATATTTGAGTTTTCATATTAAGATTTTTTAATTTTGGTAAAATGGATAAGGTGCATTTTATGTCTTTGTTTATGTAAATTCTTAATATTTTAAATTTTCATATAAATTTGTATTTATATATTTCGTGGTTTGAATATGATGCAATTAACTAAAATAAATATATCAATTAAATTAAGTATAAAACTATATAGATTTACCAAATTAGATAATGTGTATTTTATATCTATTTATGTAAACTCTTAGTGTTTTATATAAATATAAATATAAATTTATGATTTTAATATAATATAATTAATTAAAAGAAATATATCAATTAAATTAAAAATTAAATTAAGTTATAAGGAATTAGATTTGTATTTATAATTATATATTATATTATTTGAAGATTTGTAATTATATAAATTTATTTAAAATAATATTACTTATCTTAAATAAGAAATAGACATCTTTATTTTTTAATTTAATTTAATTTTTATATATTTATATTATTACTACATTATTTATTTATAAAAAACAGTAATTTTTGTTTTGTAATTATCATAGTTTAATTATTTATAATGTTATTTAAAATGCACTTTAAAGTATTAAGTGAAATTATTTATTTATCTAAAATTAGCAATTTTTATTTTGTAATTATTATAGTTTATTTATTTCTAATATTATTTTCAATTTAATAAAATATAATCAATTAAGAGAAATAAAAAATTAAATTAAATATTTTAGTGTTTGCAATATGATAATATTATTTTGAATTTGAATAAAATGTATTATTAAAATAATATGTATTTTTTACATGGAATATAATATGATTAATAAAAGGAAATAAAAAAATTAAATTAAATATTTTAGTTTTTATAATGATTTTATAATTTTAGTAAATTCGATGATGTGTGTATTTTATATATAAATTAATGATAAAAAATTTACATATGGTAATGTTATTTTGTCCTTATTTATTTCAACTCTTATAAAAAACTAATTTAGATAAAAAATTATTCTTATAATGGTTTAGAACATGATATTTCTAGTTTTTAAGGAAGGAAGGAAATATCTTTTTGATGGGTGACTTCAATGCTCAAAATTCCAGTAACTAAGCTAATATTTTAGGGAATTATTTCAACCCTAATTCTCTTTGGTTAGACGAAGATCGTGAGCTATCTTACAGTTACAAAATAAGTTCTAAAGGTCCAACTGAAAATTTATTCAGTTATGAGCTGGTCAAATTTTGTAGTGCTCAATATCTTATCGTTTGCAACGGTCTCACAAAATGACCAACTCTAGTTGGATGACTTGCATCCATGGGCTTGGCAGTTGTGTGGTAGATAATGTTATATATGGTATCCCTCTATACAACAAATTAATAAATTTCAATATCTTCAACGACCATGAGCCTAACAATGATCATAGACCTTTAATTATAACTTTCCATGCATAGCAATCCCAAGGAGAAAAACTATCATTGCCAAAAGCACTCGATCTTTGATAAAAATTAAGTTGACATTTTTCTCCATGATCTTAAAAATGAATTGTTTCATTTATCTAGTATGGAGAATATAGAAAATATCCATCATAATTTTTATACAACCCTCTCTTTGTCCATTAACAAGTTCTCTATTGAAGTCTCGACTAAAACGAGCAATAGTAAAACCAACCCTTGCTATGATCAAGAGTGTAAAGATGCGAGCAAAGAAATCAAGAAAGCTACTACATATTCGATAAAAATAGACAATATAAATCACTACAAAACCTTCATTAAAATAAAAAAGACATTATCTAAGTAAAAGGCATGAAAATATCCTACACCTCTCCAAGGTGGATCCTAAGAAATTATGGAGGCAAATTTTAACTCCAAAACAAAATAAGACAATAAAATTTCTTTAAAACTTAAAATATCATAATTCTTATCTTAAAAATCTTTATGAATCCCCGAATATAAGAGATAATATTCAAACCCTTCTTACAACGAAAGAAGTTTTCTCATTAGAAGATACATTTCGGGGATAAGCACTTAGCAAATGGAAAATCAAAAGACATTGAAGGCTACCAAGTGGAAATATTAAAAATTGGAGGGTTGTCATAATCCCGTACATCCACAAGCTCTTTAATCTAGCAGTCAAGCAAGGGTTCCCTATACCTTTGTCTTAAAGCCTCATTATTCCTATTTTCAAAAGTGGTGATAAAAATGACCCCTCTAATTATGAGACTATTATGATTAGCCCTCTCCTAGCTAAGTTATATGGTATTATCTTAGAAAACAATATCAATGAATGGATAGAAATAGAAGGTAAGTGGGCTAAGGGCCGAACAAGTTTTAGAAGGAAGCATTCAACCACAAACCACCTTGTTACACTTAGGATCATTGCATATGAATTCTATAATAATAAGTCTGACCTATTTTGTTGCTTTGAGGATTTTAGAAAAGCTTTTGATACAATGCCTAGAAATAACCCGTGGAATAGGCGAAATGAGTTTAATATTCCTTTTGAGTTGAGAGTCATCGCGATAAGGTTACACGAAAATGTCATTGCGAAGTTTAAGAATAATGAGGGGTGCACAAGGAATATAAATTGTAATATTGGACTTAAACAAGGTTGCCCCCTCTCCCCTACCCTTTTTGGCATTTACATTGTAAGTTGGAAACGTGTTTAGAAGAAGTAGGTTTCACTGGCACAATATTAGTTGGGATAATTATCATCCTCCTACTTTATGCTAACAATTTTGTTCTTATGGTAAGACATCCTTTCGATCTCGATAAGAAATTAAGAATTCTTAAATATTTTTTCTCTAACATGGGTAGCACTGTTAACACTAAGACAACAATCATGATTATAAAATATAAGAAAAACACCTATGCAAATTTTATTTATGATAATAGAAATCTAGAGGAAGTGACTTCTTACAAATATCTTGGAATTGATTTTCATGACAAGCTCAATTGGAACTATAACATTGAGAAAATGATTAATGGAGGTTGGAAAGATTATTTTGGTCTTGAAAATAACTGTAAATTAGCCAATTTGGTCATGTGGGATAAAAATAAGTTTCTCTTTGAAACTCTTGTCATCCCTATTATTTTGTATGGTTGTGAAGTATGAAAGTGAAAAATTTCTAGAGAATCTTGGAGGAAGATTGAGTAAATTTAGAAGTGGATTATAAATTATAACTTCAAAATTAAAAGCAATATGCCTTATCCTATTCTCCTCATAGAAGTGGGTCTTCCCCCCATCGAGAGCATGGCTATGATTATGTACTTGATGTACAAGCATAAGATAAATAACGTGAGAAAAAAGAGACTTCCTAAAATTGCTTTAAACTCAAGTCAAAACCAACTACGCCTCAAGCAATGTTGGTGTAAATATAACATGGCTTGGTTAAACCATTGGGGCATTGATGAAAACAACAATTTGCAGAACATTGATAATGTCAAAAATATTATTTTTTTATACAAGAACGGGTAGAGTTGTATTAATCGCCTTCTGGTTAACTACAATATGTAGCGTACAAAATTAAAAAGGGCTGATGACCTCTAACACTGTTGTCAGCCTTCTTATGAGTTAATAATATCTTGGGAGATAAATCCCACTTGATTCTAGAGATTTTTCGAGAACGAGCCAAAATTTTCTTACAAGAATAAACTCTCATGAACTGTGAGCAGAGAAAAGCATGGAATCAAAACATTAATTAGAAGGGGAAGGTAAATGTCCCTTGATAAAAGGGTCTAACTGCTTATGAGATGTTTGAGGCCGCTTCCTTTTCCCTATGTTTTTTATTGGTATTTTTCCCTCTGGTGAGGGAAGAGGAAGGAGCTGTGAAATATTTAGGATTGGAGCTTCCCTCTGACCCAGAGGAAGGGACTAAGAATTCCAGACCAGCTTGGGATGAAGTATCGTGATCTAATGTCAGAGTGTCTCTCTTGGAGCCTAAAGGATCAGGGCTAGGAGAAGCTTCTTTCATGGTAGGGGAAGAGACCTCTATCACCGAGGGAGGACCTAAGGGGGGCACTCCCAACACTAGATCATTAGCTGCTTCAGATTCTTGAGCTTTGACTTTTTGCAAAACTTCAAAATTATTTTTGTTTTTCAATGGAGGAGAGAATGCTGCAGGAGGAGAAGGGTCCTTTTGTTGAAGAGGCTCCTTGCACCAGGGAGGACGACGTCGATTAGTGACCGTTTGAAACTAAACTTCTTTAGATGTAGGAGGAGTTGTTGATTTCTGAAATTTGGGAAGCTTGGTGCAGCTTTTGGAAAAGTGACCGTAAACATGGAAAAATCTACATTTGAATGGGATCTGCTCATAGTCTAGTACTTGGATGTGGCTTCATTCTCCTGCGATAAGCTTTAGGGCCTCCGGAAGCCCTTTTTCGAGATTTACCTATATGCAAATGCGGGCACATTAATACTAACCCCCCTTTGGATTTGCACTATCCAGTTAGTGCCCTAGCTTATTACCAATTTCCTCAAGAGAGCTTTTCCCCCAAAGATGAAGTGGGAGATGAGGTAGTCTCACCCATATTGGAGCGGCTATGATCCTTTCTTCAGGGTTAAAACCTAGATTCTAAGGGGATAAAAAAATCCCTCACGAGCCCATGAAGAAGGGACCCGATCAAAAAAGAAGGTCACGTTATTCTTTATTCAAAAAGAGAAAAACAAAATACCCCCTACTAGCTGCAAAGACAAAGACCTGTCCTTGTAAAATAAGGTTCCATTGTTCAGCAATCCAGAGCTCTACTACCTTAGGGCTGGGCCACAACCCTATAAACTTTCCTATGAGGGATTCCTCTAATAGAATGAGTGCTTTTCGGCAAGGATCCGAAGGAGCGAGAACCATAGATTTGATCTCATCGATCTTCTTCACAAACTTGGAGGGAGGCAGGGAGGTAGCCTGATGGGCAGCTGTTTGAACAAGGGCCTTAAAATTCTAAAGCTGGTCTTGGATCTCCATAGCCAGAGAACCCATGAAAACCAGCAGATAGATCCGACAGCCCCAACCAAGAAGCATGAGGATCCCATGAGCAGCAACAGCCTGAGACAGTGGCTAGGGAAACCCTAGTCGCACTTCAGAGCGGGTCCGTGCATTGCTTCTCCATTTATCCTTTGAGTCAATTGTTATTGACACAAACCTTGTGTCAATATCCAAGAAGGCTTCTTGACCTTTGTCCACTTACCTATTACACCACCTTTTCCCCATTGCCTTAATCTTTCCTCCTTTCATTGCCTTGATAATGTCAAAAATATTATTACTTCTGAGTTTAAAGAGAAATTTTGGTGTGAGAAAAATTTAGCGGTTAAGAGAAAATTAAGATACTATACGAAGGTCATTAATCCTAACTTGGAATACCAAAAGTATCTCTCAATAGTAACTAGCTCACAAAAGAAAATTAATATATCCAATATTAGAACGAACTCTCATGAACTCCATAGCAAAATAGGGCATTTGTCTATTCCTAGACATCCATTAGCGGAAAGGGTTTTCCATCTATGTGAGTCTATGAGTGTTGATGATGAAAACTATTTTCTCTTACAGTACCTTGCTTACACCCACATTAGATCTGAGTTTCATAGTATTTGTTACAATACAAACCTTCATAACCTCCAAACTTGCCAAAAATATAGTGAACTTGGCAAACTTTTTAAGCACATGAACGTGATTTTAAAGTAAACCAAGTATTATCCTTCTTAATGTTCGATACACCAAAGTTTGTCTCAGTGGACATTAATCATCATCATTATCATCATATATGAATAAATATAACTTTGAGATAGTTTGTATCTATGTTTATTATTTATTATAATGCAATTAAGTAAAAAAATTAAACATTTTTTTAATTTTTTTTATACTTATTTTACATATTTATTATCATTATGTTTTTTAATAGAAAATATAATTTACAGATAATTTAATACAAAAATTCACCTACTGTTTTCATATTTTCTTATTTTATTTTATTTTATTTTATTTTTCTTATTTCCTATTTATATAGTTTCAATTTTAATGAATGATATATGTTATAGATATGTTTTCTTTTCATTTATGTATTTATGTTTTTACAGTTTAAATATGTTTAATCTTTATTTCTTCATTTCATTTTTTAATAATATGTTAATTTAAATTTTTTTAAAATTAAAATCAGATTTTATTTTTTATAATATTATATTTTATTTCAATACCTATATATTTTATAAATGTGTATTTTTTTAATTATATTTTCATATTTTAAATATTTATTTCTTAATAAAAACTTTATATATTATTATAAAATAACTAAGATATAAACTTTATAAATCAACCCAAAAAAATAACATAATTGAAAATTTCTTACCATTATTAAAATTTACCAACTATTGTTTACAAGCATAACTATACCTATAAAGGTTATATAATATGCAACACACAAATAGAAAGAGTACTAAACATCCCATGAAAATAACAAATAAAAAAGACCTTAAAATAATCTCACCCCACCATCAATCTCTATTACAATTACAAGCAACACAAAAAAATAGTACTAAACATCCCAAGAAGTTTATAATATCCCATGCTACTCTGTAGAAGTTTATTGTAAATCTGTTTAGTCCAGGTGTTTTATAAGCATGGAGTAACCAGATTGCATTTCTTATATCATATTCCATAATAGGTTTTGTAATATCTCTATTCTTTGCATCATTAATGAGCGAGGGTATACCAAGGAGGATGTCTACTTGTACTTTCGGACCTGTCTCTCCAGTTTCTGCATAGAGCTCTTGAAAATAATTGAAAGTGTGTTCCTTTAATTCTTCCTCACATGTTATCTTATTCCCATATTTATCTTTCAGATCCTTGATGGCATTGTAACTTTGCTAAAACTTTGTTTTCTTATGGAAGTACTTAGTGTTGCTATCTCCTCCTTTCAACCACATATGTCTGGACTTTAGTCTCCAAACCTATTATAACTGCCTTACAACATTTAAATTTTTTTATGTTCAACTCTATCTTCTGCTTCAAATATGTTGGAGTCACCTCGTCCACTTCCATATAGGATTGTAGAGTGGCTAGATCACTTTGAAGTTTAATTTTGTGATTGTTTGGATTCTTAAAACCTTCTTTGTCCCATATATTTAGGGCATATCACACCGATCTTAGTTTTGATTCCCAAATGTAGTTTGGCAATCCAAAGTATTGTAGGTTCCAATCCTTTTGAATTAAACCCAAAAAAATTTCATCATGCAACCAAATTGGGTTGAATATGAAAGGAATAGCCCCAAGATTTATTGGAGGGGATAAAATCAGAGAGGTTGGCTTGTGATCGGAGACTATTGAAGGGAGAGAGAGAGAGGCTGGGAGGAGGTATTTTTGTAGGAAGGAAAAAATTACCACATATCTGTCTCGACTAGCCACTACATGTCCAATTCCAATTCTTCTATTGCTCCATGTGTACTTTTCATTCTTAGAAGGAATGTCCAGCAGATCTAGATTCGACATCAACTCCTCGATCTTCTCACCAAAAGGGTCCTCGACCTTTTTTCCTCCATGTTTCTCATATTGCAACTTAGTGGTATTGAATTCCCCATCAATGATAAGGTCTTTTCCTCACAGATCCTCCTTTATTTTAGTGAGATATTCCTAGAACGTTATCTTGTCCTTGTAATGATTTGACCCATATAAATTACAGATGTATAAAGAATTTAAATCCTCCTTTTCCTGAATTTATGTCAATAGCCAGTGATGGATTTCCCTAGTTGATTTGACCAAAAATTTACTTGAGATTATGGTGGTTATTCCCCCAAATGCTCCTCTAAATATTATGGCTTTAACTTTGCTATTTTTCCAAAAAAGACATGAAAGGGTCATAGCCTCCACATCCGACATTTTTGTCTCTTGGAGTAGCAATATGTCTGGCCTCTCGGGTTTGATTATCTCTTTATTGCTTCTACTTTGATTAAGCCTCCCATACACCTACAGTTCCAAGATACAGTTTTCATCATTTCTTTATTGATTGAGATCATGCGATCTACCATCTATTTTTGTCCCTCCTGGATTTTTAGGATACTGGAGAAGTTTTGTTTCCTTGAGACTTGTCTATCTCCCTAGTTCTAACTCTTTTTCTACTTCTTGGGTATCTTTGCAACTTTCTTCCTCTAGTTTTTAGTTGCAAGGCTACACCATGTGATTCCTAAGCTCCTTGTGAAGGCAATCGTCCTGAGGAGAAACTATGCAGCGTGACTTTGCTATGTTTTATCATCTCTGCCCAAGTACCCCCTAGTGTTGTAGACCCTTCAAGGGTTTTTTCATTCCTTTAATCTCTAGGAGAAAGAGGAGGGACACTCATGGATGCATGGGTCTCTTCTTCTTCTATTTCTGGTGATATTATTTCCAAGGGTGGGATTTCTCCCTCTTCCATGTGCAGTTCCTGGAATTGGTTATTGGTCGAGGCTTCTTTTCCTTCTTTAATAAATAACTTTTTAAATTTAAGAAATAACTAAAATTTCTTGAATATTTTCAAGAGTAATCTTTTTTTCCCACAAAAAAATCGTAATAGTATTTATAAAAAAAATTACAATCCACAGATGACACAAAATCAAATATTGTCCATTGTCAAAAATTTCTGACCAAAAAGCCTTATAAAATCTTATACTGATTGTATCAAAGAGTCAAGCATACATCATTCCCATAACACAATATTTAACTTAAAATGACAAAAAAATTTCAATATATTATAAAATTGAAATAGTTTTTTTTCATGTCATATATTATTGTTTGTTTTTTATATAGAATTTTATGGTTTAAACAATATTTTAAACTTTTAATTTTTCATTATAAAATAAATAAAATTAAATACTTTATTTCATAATATTATATTTTAATTCAATGAGTAATATGAGTAATGAGTAATGTATTACAATTTTGTTTTATATTTATAGTTTAAATATTATTAATTTTTATTTTATTTATTAAAAGTTTATTAATTTAAAATAACAAAAACAAATAAAATTTAATATATGAAATTTTATTTTTCATATAAGTTTTTTTATAATTTAAATATTTTCTTAAATTCTTAGTTTATTAGTATAAAATAATAAACATGTAAATTTTATTGATAGAAGTGATAAATTATTCATTATCTATTTCTTAAATTAATGTTTTCTCTTATAAAAAATATTTAATAACAATGAAAAGTTTACTTACATATAAAAAAATTTACCATATATTTTTTTCTATTTTTATAATTTAAATATAATAATACTTTGTTTTTATTTATTTATTAAGAATGTCTTTATTTAAAATTACAAAGAAAATCTAATTTCAATATCTTATAAAATAGAAATGGTTTATTTTTCATGTCATATTTTATTTTTCATGATAATATATGTTACACATATTTTTTTTCATTTATAATTTTATAATTTTAATATTAATTTTTAATTTTGTTTTTCATTTCATTAATTAATAATATAATTGGATTTAATTTTATTTTACATTTCATTCACAAATAAAATATAAATTTAATACACTTAAGATTAAAGTATTTATTTTCCATGTTTTGTTTTAGTTTAATGGATAATGTATTTTACGTTTGTATTTTTTCATTTATATTTTTATAATTTCAACATAATTAACTTTTAATTTTATTTTTTCATTTCATTCATTTATGAATAATAAGCTAATTTATAATATCATATAAATATTTTTTTTTAAATAGATGATATATGCTATCTTTTTATTTATTTATATCTATATAGTTTGGATATTTTTTTTATACCAGCCTAGATCCAAATCCTAGGCTCTATCAAGCGTCGAGAAGGATCAAATCTCCCGAGGTGCAAACCTCCTTTAGTGCAATACCCGAGAAGAGGTTTGCACCTCGGAAGATTTGATCCCTCTTGGCGCTTGATAGAGCCTAGGATTTGGATCTAGGCTGGTTTCAGTGGTGGGAGGTGACACAAAACTGGAGTATATCCATGTAAGCTTAGTATCTTTAGTTTATGTAGTGAAATAATACATTTTAAATACCTAGACACAATTAACAATCACAATCTCTCAAGTAGATTACATGATAATCAATTAAAATAATAAGTTACTATCATTAGAGGGAGGGATTTTCCTACCAATCATTCTGAAGAGTGAATTGTGCAATTAAATTTTTTCATTGTCTCTGTAGGAATTAGAGGGATCCGGAGAAAAAAGATAATTTGAAGGTTTTGGCAACAAAAAAAATAACAAGGATTTTATGACCCAATATGTACCACACCCTGTAAATAAGGATCTATATCTATTTATCCAGTAACTATAATCTTTTTAGAAATTTTAAAGTATAATAATGAATACACAATTTAAGCATATCTTCATTTGTTTCATTATGATTCACCAATAGATGGTACAATGTTCATTAAAAAACAATCTTGGGAAATGACGCTATTGATTAGTGTTTGAAATAATATTTTTTTTTTTAAGGAGTTGTTTATTTTTTTTATTTTCATTTTTAATTGAAACTTGTAAAAAAAATTAACAAATCTCCTTGAGTGAAATTTACCATGGATTGTTTAAGAAGCCTTGCATGGTTGTTTAGGAGGCCTTGCATGGTTGTTTAGGAGGCCTTGCACATGGTTTTAAAACCACGTGCAAGGCCAAATTTTTGCGGAATGTGTAGAGGGAATATATACATGTAAGCTTACTATCTTTAGTTTTCAATAATTAGAATTAAATCCACTTCCATGTAAGCTTACTATCTTTAGTTTCCAGTAATTAGAATCAAATCCACTGAATTAGATGGATTCGCCTACCAATCATTCTCAAGAGTGAAATGTGTAATTAATTTTTTTCCCAGAATCCATGGTAAATTAGCTTACTATCTTTAGTTTGCAGAATAGATCCAAATCCTAGGCTCTATCAAGAGGGATCAATTCTCTCAAGAATCAAACATTTTCTTAAGTATATCTTCTTAAGTATTGAAGTCAGGGAGCCATTAACTTTGGTTTGTCCTATATATAGCCATTGATTTAATTTAAACCAAAAGACACATCTTTTTGGCCGACATATAATGTAAAATTAAATATGTACATAAGTATAGATCAATTTTGCTATAGATTTATTAAGCCATTAAAAAATTTAAAATCTATTAAGATGCAAACATTTTAAAAAAATTAATTTTTTTAACATGTAAAACTTCCTAAATGAATATTTAAAATAAATTTACTTCAATAAAAGAAATTATATTTCATGTTTTATTAATATCTTAAATAAAATAATCATGATATTAAACGATTGACTACCAAGCTAAACACAAATCCATCACTCGGGATAGAATAGAGGAAGCCATAGAATCAGATATATATAATAAATCTATGGTCGGTGATAAATGTGTGCGGAAATTTTGAGGATATGACAGTCAGGACATTAAAATATCTAGAACGTACAACCGGAAGAGCATAATAGTCTTTGAACATTATTCACTCGCTCTATAGCGTGTTCACCGGTCTCTCCTCCAGCTGAATATAATCCTCTTGAATTCTCAATCTATCTTCAGTTCAACATATTTCTAAATATATAGACACAGATACATAGAGAAACTTGTTAGAGAAGCTTGTTTGGGTATATATAAGATTTTATCTAGTGGCACTTATGTGTGCGGTATTTTGTATGAGCGGTTCTTCATAAATAAAAATATCATATTGCCATGTTGAAAAAAGTATGCGACGATGGGGCAGTGCAAGGAGAGTTAATGCACTTTCCCATGCCACAGCAGAGGAGCTGCTGGGTTTTATCTGAAGAAAATGATACAATTAGCAGGCTACACATTCAACTTCGATAAAATCATTCCGATAGACTTGTATCAGTATGAGACTTGGGAATTACCCGGTACACTTCGGTCTCTGTTGCTTCACTAATTTAAATTAGAAATTATGTCCAGACTGTATTAATTAATCTATTGCAGGTTTGGTACGTGATGTTGGGGATGGACAATGGTTCTTCTTCGTGCCAAGTCATCAAAAGAAATGAGTTCGACCTAACAGATTGACTAAGTCGGGTTACTCAAAAGCCCCTGGTTCGGACAGAAAAATTCACAGACCAGGACTCCTGTCTCAATGGTTTTCAGGATCTGAACACTGACGGGAAGGTCACAGCCATGGTTACAGGCCACCGGCAGAATGTGTGTAAATTGATTAGTAATGCGCTCGCTCGTGTCAACAAATTCGCAGCCACCAGAGGAGGATATAAATGACTCCATTCCTAACGCCAACAACCTTCAAAATGTTGTTAAATAGTTTATAGCATCTGCATACCATAGCTCTTTTAGCTTTCTGTAACTCTGCTTACTGGCATTTTGCCAAATTTTGGGCTTTTTGGATTCTTTGCCAAATTTTGGGTTTTTTGGATTCTAAAATTTCTAGAATCATGATATAATGTCAATTAAAGTGAATGCCCTGAGACATTCTTGTGAATTAATGTAAGGCGTTGCTTTATAATGCAGAAGAGCTCTTGATATTCTATCTTTTAATGGTTGCCCTGGGTAGACAAGTGCAAGTGGATTTGCAGAGGTGAATATCTTTGGGGGAATTTGAGGAGATGGATGGCTGGTTTCAGGCGTGATATTTCTAGCAGATATTAATATTCACGTTGGCTTTATGAATTCAGAGAGATGGATTTATCAGTTCTACGATTCGCCTACAGTATTCAGCCCAGAGGATAGAAATTAGCTGAATATAAAATCCCTTTGTTGGAAAAGGAGAATTTGTGTAAAAATGGAATACTCAGCTTAATTGTTCAAGGTGGTATTAGGCAATGTAATAGTCTGCCAAAAAAAACCCCTGAAATATCTACAAATGCTCGGGCAACTCCCTTCACTCTAAAAATATCCCGATTGTTTCCCTACTTTAACGCTCATCTAACTCTTTTTCAAAATCCTCTACTGATTCAGTAATTCTATACAGAATTGCGATGAACGATTGTTATGATATCTGCTCTGCAAGTGGGGCACCTTGATTCAAATTTTTTCTTCTGTTTGCGTTATGATATTTGCTCTGCAAGTGGAGCACCTCGATATATGCTGTGCAAAGGATGGCTGGAATAACATGGCTCTGCTCTATAGCTACTATTCTTTCGACAATAACATTGCTACGATTTTTTGGGGGAGGGATTACTTCTCATTCAACCAATTAAATGACAAACTCAAAACATAAAAAAAATCAGTTGACGACCTCAAAAGATAAAGAAAATAAACTGTCTTTCTTTGAATTCGAATCAAATCAACACCTAAAATAAGCAATTGATCACAAGCTCAAGCGATTAAGAAAATAAACTTTGTGTTCAGTTGTAATCCAATGTATTATCACACTTAAAAAAGAAACACTGCAATATACAACTTTAAGTTTCTGTTCAGCAGTTAACAAATATACAGCTGTCTTTTAGATCTCACAAATTTGGGCTACAATGAAAGTCAGTATTATTGGTCAAGGTAATATCTACAAATGACCAAGTGTTGAACTCCCATATAACCCTCATTTTCAGAATCTTTCAGTTATTCATTAATGCTACACAGAATTGCGATGAACTACTGTTACAAGAGCTCTCGCCCTTTTACAATATCTCTTCTGCAAATAGGGCATGTCGATTGAAATTTTTTCTTGCGTTTCCACTTCTTTATACAGTCTGCGTGGAAGGAATGAAGGCATTCCAGAATAACATAGCTCTGTTCTGCAGCTACTATTCTCTCAATGCATATGGCACAAACTACCTCTGGATCCAGAAGCGGTTCGGAATTAGTATCAGCAGCGTTAAGGATGTTAGCCCAGGGATTGTTCAAGCTTGTTCTACGAAGAGACCCATTGGCGGCAGGCGGCACCATGTATCTATAGTTCATCCACCGAATGCTCTCTTTGGTTAGACAGGTTATGTGCGCCTGCGTGAAATATTTTTTACCGACAGCCAAGTGATTAAAAATCACATTAAACTCCTTGAGCACCAAGTATGGAACACAGGCAGGGACAGCCTGCCATTTTACTCGCAGATAATCATAACCATCGTTAAAAACATAGGGATTTAAGACCATATGTAGAGAACCTTGTGTGTTTATGCCAGATGAGGTTGCGTGGGCTATTACCAAATCAAGAATCGACCTCGCGTCCTCAGGGATATCAGTGTCCTCCAGTTTGGCGATATTCATCCACCAGGCCTTTTTCATTTTCCTGTAGGTTGGATGACAGATGCTTAAAATGATTGGCCTGCTCCCCAACATGTTAGTAACGTTACATCACGTGACAAGATCTCCCCCATAATATTCACTTTCACTATTATTTTTTGCGGACATGTTAGTAACGTTACATCACGTGACAAGATCTCTCCCATACTGGGCTGTAGAGCGCCTCTCGGCCCAAAAAATATTTATATATATTATTATCAAATCAAGATATAAACTTAGTAAATTTAAAATATCTTTGACAATTAAAAATTTCTATTATGATTGAAAAGTTTTATTACAATTATTAAAGCTTAATAACTAGAAACTTATTGAGTATTTCCAAGATTAATCTATTAAAAATATCTATCATAATTGAAAAGTCATTTTACAATTGTTAAAATATCATTTTAACTTTTAATTTTATTTATTAATAATATGTTAATCCCTTTAAAATTATAATGTATTTTTTACACTAATCTATCTTTTGTCAACTAGAAATATCCTAATTGATTAAAAAAATCTATTATAATTGTTAAAATTCACCAATTATTTACAAACATAATTATAGCTATAAAATTTATATAATTAAATTTTAATTTTATTCTTCATTTCATTCATTAAAAATATGTTAATTTATATAATTAATTTTTAAAGCTATATTTAATTTTATTGATTAAAAATATGTTAATTTAAATTAACAAAGAGAATTTAAATTAAAGGTGTAAGATTTTATTTCAATGTATGGTATTTATTTTTTTTATATAAAAAAATAATATATGCTATTTTTTTCATTAATATTTTTATAATTTGAATATTTGCTTTTTTTTATAAAAAGTATTTATATATATTGTTATCAAAATAATCAAGATATAAATTTTTTTAAGTTTAAGAAATAACTAAGATTTCTTGAATATTTTGAAGAGTAATCTTTTTTTTCCAAAAAAAATTGTAATAGTATTTATAAAAAAATATTACAATCCAAAGATGGCACAAAATCAAATGTTGTCCATTGTCAAAAATTTCTGACCAAAAAGCCTTATTAAATCTTATACTTATTGTATCAAAGGGTCAAGCATACAACATTCTCATCACACATATATCAATTGCTTCATAGCAATTTACATCTCCTGCATATTAGACCCATATCATCATCTATCCTTTATCTTCAGCAAGAACTCCATTCTTCAAAGTAGACCAAATTTGTACAAAAGTTTTTTTTTTTAAACATAACAAACTCGAAGCATTCAACTGCCCGATGCTCAAAAATATGCCAAGATCCAGTCATAACATTAGATCCATCTTTTGCCAAAACATCTGCAAGTGTATTTCTTTCACGATAAATATGCACAAATTGCACTGACTCAAACATATCAGCCACATATCAGCCAATCTGTTTATTTCAAGAAAAATATATGCTAGGTGAATATTTGGAATACGATATGAAGACTAATATATCTTACCTTAAACATAAATATCTATCACTATTGAAAAATTTTCTTATAATTATTAAAATTTACAAAACACTAGTTTATATAAAAATATAGACAAATCTTTATGTTAAAAATTATTTAAAGTTTATATTTTTATAATTGAAATATTTTTTTTCTTTATAAAAATGTTTATATGTACTATTATCAAATAAGTAAGATTTAAACTTTACAAATTTAAGAGATAACCAAAATTTATTGAGGTTTTCCAAAATTATTTTATTAGAAATATCTATCATAATTGAAAAGTCATATTACAATTGTTAAAATATTTATATTTGATTTCAATGAAAAATGTATATTTTTTATATTATATACAAAATATTTATATTTGTTTTCAATCAATAATGTATATTTTTCATATATATAATTTTTTTCTCATTATATTTTTATAATTTGAATTTTTTTTTTCTTTTTAAAAACATTTATATATATATATATATATATATATATATATATATATNTATATATGGTTTCAGTATTATAATTAATCAAAGGAAATACAAAAAGTAAATCGAATATTTGAGTTTTCATAGTAAGATTTTTTTAATTTTGGTAAAATGGATAATGTGCATTTTATGTATTTGTTTGTGTAAATTTTTAATGTTTTAAATTTTCATGTAAATTTGTATTTATATATTTTGTGGTTTGAATAAGATGTAATTAATTAAAATAAATATATCAATAAAATTAAATATAAAATTAAATTATAAATGCATATTTTATATAAACTTTTAGTGTTTTATATAAATATAAATATAAATTTATGGTTTTAATATAATATAATTAATTAAAAGAAATATATCAATTAAATTAAAAATTAAATTAAGTTATAAGGAGTTAGATGTTTATTTATAATTATATAAATTTATTTAAAACAATATTAGTTATCTTAAATAAAAAAATGTAGACATCTTTATTTTTTAATTAATTTAAATTTTATTTATTTATATTATTACTTTAAATTTAATTGTCATTATATATTTATAAAAAATAGTAATTTTTGTTTTATAATTATCATAGTTTAATTATTTATAATATTATTTTGAATTTGTTTAAAATGCACTATTTAAATATTAAGTTAAATTATTTATTTATATTAAATTAGTAATTTTATTTTGTAATTATTAGTTTATTTATTTTTGATATTATTTTGAATTTAATAAAATATGATTAATTAAAAAATTAGAAAATTAAATTAAATATTTTAGTGTTTGTAATATGATAATATTATTTCGAATTTGAATAAAATGTATTATTAAAATAATATGTATTTTTTTATAGATAGAATATAATACCATTAATAAAAGGAAATAAAAAAATAAATTAAATATTTTAGTTTTTATAATGATTTTATAATTTTAGTAAATTTGATGATGTGTGTATTTTATATATAAATTAATGATAAAAGATCTGCATAGTCATATGTTATTTTGTTCTTATTAATTTCAACTTCTATAAAAAAACCAATTTAGATAAAATATTATTCTTATAATGCTTTAGAACATGATATTTCTAGTTTTTAAGGAAGGAAGGAAATATCTTTTTGATGGGTGACTTCAATGCTCCAAATTTCAGTAACTAAGCGGATATTTTAGGGAATTATTTCGACCCTAATTATCTTTGGTTAGACGAAGATCTTGAGCTAGCTTACACTGACAAAATGAATTCTAAAGGTCCAACTGAATATTTATTCGGTTATGAGCTGGTCAAATTTTGTAGTGCTCAATATCTTATCATTTGCAACGGTCTCACAAAATGACCAACTCTAGCCGGATGACTTGCATCCATGGGCTTGGCAGTTGTGTGGTAGATTATGTTATATATGATATCCCTCTATACAACAAATTAATAAATTTCAATATCTTCAACGACCATGAGCCTAACACTAATCATAAACTTTTAATTATAACTCAATATTTCCATGCATAGAGATCCCAAGCAAGAAAACTATCATTTCCAAAAGCACTCGATCTTTGATAAAAATTAAGTTGACATTTTTCTCCATGATCTTAAAAATGAACTATTTCATTTATCTAGTATGGAGAATATAGAAAATATCTACCATAAGTTTTCTACAATCCTCTCTTCATCCATTAACAAGTTTTCTATTAAAGTCTATCTTGATTGAAATCTAAGTTGTCAACTAAAAATATCTATCTTGATTAACAAATTCTATTATAATTGTTAAAATTCTCCAATTATTTACAAACATAACTAGATGTATAAAATTTATATAATTAACATTTAATTTTATTTTTCATTTCATTCATTAAAAATGTGTTAATTTATATAATTAATTTTTAATGCTATTTTTAATTTTATTGATTAATAATATGTAAATTTAAATTAACAAAGAAAATTTAAATTGAAGATGTAAGATCTTATTTCAATGTATGGTATTTATCTTTTTTTCATAAAAAAATAATAAATGTTATTTTTTCATTAATATTTTTTTTTTTATATAAAATATTAATATATATTATTATCAAAATAATCAGGATGTAAACTTTTTAAATTTAATAAATAATTAAAATTTCTTGAATATTTTCAGGAGTAATTTTTTTTTCCACATAAAAAAATCATAATAGTATTTATAAAAAAAAATTACAATCCACAGATAGAACAAAATCAAATATTGTCCATTGTCAAAACAATTTGACCAAAAAACCTTATAAAATCTTATGCTAGTTGTATCAAAGAGTCAAGCATACGCCATTCCCATCACACACAATATTCAAGCATACAACATTCTCATCACACATATATCCATTGCTTCATAAAAATTTACATCTCGTGGGAAACAACTACCCATAACTTCAAAAAAAAAAGTCATAGCTTCTAAAAACCTATTTAGTTATTCAAATATATAGAGTTCCATTCAACCTTCAAAATATCAAATTAAAACAAGGATCAACTGCATATTAGACCTATATAATCATCCATCCTTTATCTTCAGCAGGAATTCCATTCTTCAAAGTAGACCAAATCTGTACAAAAGTTTTTTTTTATAACATAATAGATTCGAACCATTCGGCTGCCCAATGCTCAAAAATCTACCAAGATCCAGTCATAACATTAGATCCATCTTTTGCCAAAACATCTTCAAGTGTATGTTTTTCACGATAAATATGCAAGTGTGCATGAAAAGATGGTTATGCCATGAAGGTAGTTGTTCTTGAACTCTAGGACATATGAACATTCTCATGTTTTGGGAATAATTTTGTTATTTATTTTGGATCACATTGTAAATAAATTTTAGTTTTTTTTTTTTTAACAATATTAATTATTAATTATTAATTAATATTTTTTTGGTCTCCCAAATAAATGAATGACTACGGATGATTTGAGAATGAATCAAATATGAAAGGAAAGATGGAAAGATGGAGCTGGAAATATGGAGAACTAAAAATGAGGATTCAACCTCATTAGGAAACATGGAGAACTAAAAATAAGGATTCAACCTCATTTTTCAATTGTAAATTATATTATAATTTTTTTTTCTTTCTTTGTTATGTGACACTGAAAACATATATACTAATAAAATTATCATTTTTTTTTATAGAAAAAGGGCAAAAAACCCTTTCTCAAATCTCTCAAGGATAGCTATGGCCAAAGCTATCTTTGAGAAGTCTTCTTAGTTTTTTATTCTAGATTTTTAACTTTCTTTTCTTGTTATTTAATGTATGTTGTATTTTCTAATAAAATTATAATTTTTAAAAAAATTATAACATAATAAAAATGTAATTTAAATACATCACATAACACTTACATCTAAAACAATTTAAATTCTAATATTCTCATGCATCCTTTAACTGGTTAATATGGGTGTCTATTTTGTGGTTTGTTTAATTGATTAAATAAAAACAACTTTATTACATTTGCTACATTTTTCAACATTATTATAATTATAACATTTGCTTGTGTAATAGGGGAGGAGGGAGGGGGAGGGGTGATCTTTGACCCCGATGGCGATTTGAATCTCACCTATTCTTGGAATTTGGGAATAGAATCAAATAACATGGCAGAAGCATTAGCTCTATGGAAAGGCCTAAATCAAGCTCTTCTCCGTGGTATTCAGGATCTTACTATTATTGGGGACTCCAAGCTGATCATCCATTTCCTCGACACTCATTCTTTTCCTTCTTCGATTCGGCTTCATCAAGTTCTCCTATGAATTTCTATGATCATCCCTTTCTTCAGATCCATAGATTTCTTCCATGTCCTTCGAATGAACAATGGTCTTGCTTATAAAGAAACAAATGAAGCCATCCCCCTGAGTAAAGGGGACCTCAAACTCAATGAAGATCTTAGTTTATGCCATATCCCTTAATCCCTTGGGCTTGGTTTCGAAGGTGGGAATGTTGGTTAATTGCAACATGGGCCCCAGGCCATGTGTCATGAACTTCGACAGCCGGATGGTGGATGTTCCCATGGGTGGAATTACTTATCAAGGCATGTATCCTCTCATTTCGTCCTCTTCCCAGCTTAATGGTATCCCTCTGCACGCATGCTCGGCTTATTCAAGGATAATGATCCTTCTGCCATTTCTATTGTTGGAACGTCCTTGCCATGGTACTACAGAGCAGGTGGAGTTAAGGCGGGCGATTTCTCCAAATCTTACAGGCTCACGCAAGGTTTATTTATGCAATCACAGTCTTTCATTCAAGTGAGTGGATTCTCCCTTCTTTGTCCAGGATAAGTTGGGCGTCAATTCTGGAGCCATGTTATGGTATGATGTCCCTCAGACACCGGATACATGAGGTTATCTATTTTGCACTTCGCTTTGGTATTCAATGCACAGTACGGGTTCAGTTAACAGTGCTCCTTGAAATCTGATGCTTTGCCCCATGGCATGCTTCAATTTTAAGGTAATGATGTCTCCATTATATCACATGAAGGTTACTCGGTCGGATAATTGCTATCTCCTTCGCTCCATCTCAGAATCCAGAACTCTCAACACCTTGAATGTGGTGATTTCTTCTCCTCGGTGGCGAAGCTCTGTGTCTCTCTACCTGTTGATTCTAGGTGGTATGGCGAATTCGGAAGGATCTGCTTCTTCCACTCTTGATCCTCTGATGGAGCTGGAAGACGAGGTTAAGGTTCTGAGGCATCAGGTGAGACTCCAAGGTCACTTCCTTTAATAAATCGATGATATGGGAGGTCATCGTCTTGACCAAACTGATGAGGACTTAGGACGAATCCATTCGGACCTCAAGGCAGCTCTGCGGGTTCTGGAAGAAAAGGTCATGATTTCCATGGACAAGATGGATCTCAGGATGCAAAGGATTGAGGACACTGTGGTAATGCTGCTAGATGCTGGGAATTTAAGCCATCCATCAAGTCAATTTTCAGCCAATACATCATCTGGAGCTCAGGCCAAGCAGCATTAATTTCAGTCTAGCTTCTTCATTCTCTGTTTAATCTTTTGTTAAAGCTTTTAAAAGTCCTGGTTTTGCTAGTCACAGGCATATGTATTTCAAGTTTCGAAGACTGTCCGGTCTACTATGTTTTTTGGAGCTGTAAACTCTTTGGTGGCCTAGCCACTATTTTATTAATATAAAACCTACCCATTTCTGTAAAAAAAAAAAAAATTTGCTTGTTTAATTAGTTAAATAAAAATAACTTTGTTACAATTATAACATTCACGACATTTTTTCTATTTTATTATAATCAATCATAATATTTAAACATTTTTCAATTTTATTACAATTATAATTTTTCTTTGTTTAATTAATTAAAAAAAATAACTTTATTACAATCATAACATTTGCAACATTTTTCAACTTTATAACAATCATAACATTTGCAATATTTTTTTAAACATTGATGTAACATTTTTCAAAAATTTATTACAATCACAACATTTGCAACTTTTTTTCAACTTTATTACAATCGTAATATGTGTTTGCTTTAATTAATTAAATAACAATACAATCACAACTTTTGCAACATTTTTTCAACTTTATTACAATTATAATATGTGTTTTCTTAATTAATTAAATACCATTACAATCATAACATTTACAATTTTTTTTTTAAATTTTAATGTAACATTTTTCAAAACTTTATTACAATCACAACATTTACAACATTTTTCAACTTTATTACAACCATAATATGTGATATGAGTTTCCTTAATTAATTAAATAACACTTTATTACAATCATAATATTGGTAACATTTTTCAACTTTACTACAATCATAACATTGGCAACATTTTTTATAACTTTAATGCAAGATTTTTTACAATTATAACATTGACAATATTTTTTTCAACTTTGTTACAATCATTACATGTGCTTGCTTAAGTAATTAAATAACAATTACTTTATTACAATTATGTGTGTGCTTAATTAATTATAAATAAGAATAACTTTATCACAATCATAACATTTACAACATTTTCAACTTTATTACAATCACAAAATTTGCCACATTTTTAAAATATTTAATATAAAATCAACTCTATTATAAAAACTAATTTCAAAATTTATATAATATAAAATAAAACTATAATTTTTTTAATAAATATAAAAATATAAATTTAATATATCTATGTTATGTTATTGTAAGGTAATGTATTTGTGATATAGTGTTGTGCTTTTGTTGTGTTGTATAATGTCATGTACTATTATTGTACACAACATACATATTTATGTAACATGTTATATTTAACATTGGTTGCAAAATTGAAATTATAAAAGTTATTTTAAAAAAAAATTAAAATAAAATATTTTATTTCAATAATGCTATATTTTATTTCAAATGATACAAATATTTCTTTCTTTTTTATTTGTGTAGCTTAAATATAATTATTTTCTGTTTTTATTTTATTTACTTATAAATTATTAATTTAAAATTTTTTTTTCAATATATAAGATTTTATTTTTGATAATATCATATTTTATTTTAATGGATAATGTGTGTTACACATATATGTTTGTTTTTTTATGTATATTTATCTAACTTTAATTCTAAATTTTTATAATGATGATGATAATGTATAAGGCCCCTAAGACAAATCTTTGGTCTTATAAAATTTATGTATATTTGTCTAACTTGAATTCTATTTTAAACTTCTAATTTGCTATTATTATGATGATTATGTTTAAGGCTCTTAAGACAAATCTTTGGTCTTATAAAATAGATAAGATAAAATGTTTTTTTATAATGATTTTATTTCAATGCATAATGTATGTTATAAATGTGTTCATCATTTTTATTTATCATATTTAATTTTAATGGATAATGTGTTACACATGTTTGTTTTTCATGTATATTTTTCTAACTTGGATATTATTTTAAAATTTTAATTTATTGTAATAAAATAAATAAGATAAAATATTTTATTTTCATAATGTTTTTATTTCAATAGATGATGTATGTTATAAATGTATTTATTATTTTTATATTTATGATTTAAATATAATTAGCTTTTATTTTTATGTCTTATTTGATTTATTTATAATTTGTTATTGTAAAATAAATAAATAAACACAATATGTAACATATTAAGCAGCATAATATCTTTTTTTTTATTTAGATAAATGTATGTTACAAATATGTTTCGTATTCATACAAATTTTTATAATTTTTTTTTAAATTTTAAATTTAATATTTTAAAATTATCAATCTATGAAACTTTATAACTTAAAAAAATCATTACCTTCTTTAAGATTAACCTTTTAATTCTCAATAATACTTAATAATATTTAAAAGTTTACTTACACTTAGAAAACTTTTACCATGTATTTGTTTTTCTAATTTTATATTTTGAATATATTTATTTCAATGTGTTTGTTTTTCATATATAGTTTTATAATTTAAATATTATTTTAAATTTTTTATTTTTTTCATTTAAAATAAATAAAATGAAATACTTTATTTTTATAATACTATCTTTTATTTTAATTATTAATGTATTACAATTTGTTTTTAAATTTTTTTATTTATAATTTAAATATAATTAATTTTTTATTTATTTATTAATAATGTGTTAATATAAAATAACAAAAACAAATTTAATTTTAATATATAATATTTTATTTTTATAATTATTTATAATGTGAATATTTTTTTAAATTTTTAGTTTATAAAATAAAACATACTTACCATTAGAAAACTTTTACCATGTATTTGTTTTTCTATTTTTATAATTTGAATATATTTATTTCAATGTGTTTGTTTTTCATATATAGTTTTATAATTTAAATATTATTTTAAACTTTTTTTCATTTAAAATAAATAAGATGAAATACTTTATTTTTATAATATTATATTTTATTTTAATGAATAACGTATTATAAATTTTTTTAATTTATAATTGAAATATGATTAGTTTTTATTAATAATTTGTTAATATAATAGAACAAAAACAAATTTAATTATAATATATAATATTTTAATTTTATATATATTTTTTATAATGTGAATATTTTTTTAAATTTTTAGTTTATAAAATAATCAACATGTAAACTTTATTCATTCAAGATATGACAAAGCAAAAATCATTACCTACCTTTTAAATTAAATTCTTTTGCTTATAAAAAATATTTAATAATAATGAAAACTTTACTCGCCATTACAAAAAGAATTTATCATATATATTTTATTTATGTTTTTATAATTTGAATATAATATAATAATTTTTTATTTTTATTTTATTTATTAAAAATGTATTTAATTTAAAATGACAAAAAAAATTCAATATATTATAAAATAGAAATAGTTTATTTTTCATGTCATATTTTATTGTTTGTGCAGTTTTATGGTTTAAATATTATTTTAAAATTCTAATTTTCATTAAAAAATAAATAAGATAAAATACTTTATTTTCATAATATTATTTTTTATTTTAATGAATAATGTATTTATTTTTTATATTTTTAATTTAAATATATTTAATTGTTATTTTATTTATTAATAGTTTGTTAATGTAAAATAACAAAAACAATTAAAATTTAATATATAAGATTTTATTTTTTATATATATTGTTTTTATAATTTGAATATTTTCTTAAATTTTTTAGTTTATTAGTTAAAAATAATCAACATGTAATGATAAAACATTCATTATCTATTTCCTAAATTAACTTTTTTTGCTTATGAAAAATACTTCCTAAATTAATTTATTTTTGCTTATATAATAAAACTATATTTTTTTTAATAAATATAAAAATATAAATTCAATACAGCTATATTATGTTATTGTAATGTATTAGTGATGTAGTGTTGTGTTTTTGTTGTGTTGTGTAATGTTGCGCACTATTATTGTACACAACATACATATTTATGTAACATGTTATATTTAACATTGACTGCAAAATTGAAATTATAGAAGTTTTTAAAAATAATATAATATATGTTACAAATATTTCTTTATTTTTTATTTGTGTAGTTTAAATATAATTATCTTTTATTTTATTTTCTTTATTTATAAATTGTTAATTTAAAATAATAATTTTTTTTTCAATATATAAGATTTTATTTTTGATAATATCATATTTTATTTCAATGGATAATGTGTAGTACACATATATGTTTTTTTTTATGTATATTTTTTTAACTTGAATTTTATTTTAAACTTTTAATTTGTTATTATGATGATGTTGTTGTTTAAGGTCCCTAAGACAAATCTTTGGTCATATAAAAATAAATAAGATAAAATGCTTTATTCTCATAATGGTTTTATTTCAATGCATAATGTATATTATAAATGTGTTGATCATTTTTATTTTAACATATTTTATCTCAACGGATAATGTGTTATACATGTTTGTTTTTCATTTATATTTTTCTAAGTCTAATATTATTTTAAAATTTTAATTTATCGTAATAAATTAAATAAGATAAAATGTTTTATTTTCATAATGATTTCATTTTAATGGATGATGTATATTATACATTTTATCATTATTTTTATAGTTATAATTTAAATATAATTACATTTTATTTCTATGTTTTATTTTATTTATATATAATTTGTTAATAAAAAATAATATTATTTAAAAGTTTACTTACAACTAGAAAACTTTTTACCATTTATTTTTTTTTTCTATTTTTATAACTTGAATATATTTATTTCAATGTGTTTGTTTTTTAGGTATAGTTTTTTAATTTAAATAGTCTTTTTTCATTTAAAATAAATAAGATGAAATACTTTATTTTCATAATATTATATTTTATTTCAATAAGTAATGTATTACAATTTTTTTTTATAATTTAAATCTAATTAGTTTTTATTTTATTTATTAATAATTTGTTTATATAAATAACAAAAACAAATTTAATTTAATATGTAAAATTTTATTTTTATAATTTTTAGTTTATAAAATAATCAACATGTAAACCTTATTAATTTAGAATATGACAAAAAAATTCATTACATACTTTTTAAATTATTTTTTGCTTATAAAAAATATTTAATAATAATGAAAACTTTTCTCATTATATATATTTTATTTTTATTTTCATAATATAAATATAATAATATTTTTATTTTATTTTATTTACTCAAAATGTATTGAATTTAAAATTTAAAAAAAAAATCAATATATTATAAAATAGGTTAATTTTCATGTTATATTTTATTGTTGTTTTTTAATATACAGTTTTATGGTTTAAATATTATTTTAAACTTTTAATGTTTCATTTAAAATAAATAAGATGAAATTATATTTTAATTGAATGAGTAATGTATTAAAAAAATTTTAATATTTTAATATTTTGTAATTTAAGTATAATTAATTTTTATTTTATTTATTAATAATTTCTTAATATAAAATAATAAAACCAAATAAAATTTAATATATAAGATTTTATTTTTCATATAAATTATTATAATTGTGATGTTTTCTTAAATTTTTAGTTTATTATATAAAATAATTAACACTTAAATTTTATTAAGTGAAAGAAATGATAAAGAATTTATTATCTATTTCCTAAATTAATTTTTTTGCTTATAAAAAATATTTAATAATATTGAAAACCTTGCATACATTAAAAAAAAATTTACTATGTTTTTTTTATTTCTATTTTTATAATTTGAATATGATAATACTTTATTCTTATTTATTTATTATAAATGTGTTTAATTTAAAATGGCAAAGAAAATATAATTTCAATATATTATAAAATAGAAATGTTTTATTTTTCATGTCATATTTTATTTTTCATGATAATATATCTTACACATAATTTTTTCATTTATATTTTTATAATTTTAATATTAGTTTTTAATTTTATTTTTTATTTTAATAATTAATAATTAATTATTTTTAATTTGATTATACATTTCATTCACAAATAAAATATAAATTTAATATATTATAAAATCAAAGTATTTATTTTCCATGTTAGTTCAACCGATAATGTATGTTACATTTGTATTTTTCCATTTATATTTTTATAATTTAAACATAACTAACTTTTAATTTTATGTTTTTATTGATAATAAGCTAATTTCAAATATCATATAAATATTTTTTTTATTTGAAATAGTTTTCATTTATTTATATAGTTTGGATATTTCTTTTATAAAAGTATTTATATATAAAATTATCACGATATAAACTTAACAACTTTAAGAGATCTTTGGCAATTAAAAATTTCTATTATAATTGAAAAGTTCTATGACAATTATTGAAGTTTAATAATTAGAAATTTATTGAGTATTTCCAAAATAAATCTATTAAAAATATATATCATAATTGAAAAGTCATTTTACAATTGTTAAAATATCTATTTATATATTTAATTTTTAATTTTATTTATTAATAATATGTTAATTCCTAAAAAGTTATAATGTATTTTCAACACTAATCTATCTTTTGCCAACTAGAAATATTTATCTTGATTAAAAAATTCTATTACAATTGTTAAAACTCACCAACTATTTGAATATTTTTTTTCCTTTGTAAAAAATATTTATATATATTATTATCAAAATAATAAAATATAAAATTTTTAAATTTAAGAAATAACTAAAATTTCTTGAATATTTTCAAGACTAATCTACCTTAACTTAAATAGAAATATCTATCACTATTGGAAATTTCTCTTATAATTATTAAAATTTACAAAACACTAGTTTATATAAAAATATAGACAAATTTTTATGTTAAAATTTATTTTAAGTTCATATTTTTATAATTGGAATATTTTTTATACTATTATCACATAAGCAATGTTTATATATACTATTATCAAATAAGAAAGATTTAAACTTTACAAATTTAAGAGAAAACTAAAATTTAGTTTTTCCAAAATTATTCTATTAAAAATATATCATAATTGAAAAGTCTTAGTACAATTGTTAAAATATCTATTATATTTGATTTCAATGGATAATGTATATTTTTTCATATATATAAATAATTTTTTTCTCATTATATAAAAAAACTATTTTATACCTCTCTTTTCGTGAAATGGCCCACCATGCCCTGGCTGAAAGAAGCACCTCCCTATCTCACTCAGCAATGGGGGAGTTGTGGCTCAATGGGGAAGATGAGTGGAAGGGAGAGGGATGTGGGTGGCTTGAGAGGAAAAGAGGTCTCAAGGCATCCAAAGGCAACATAATAGTATGCAAGAGAGGAGTTCTTTGAGAGTGACCCCCCCACCCTCCTTTTATAGCTTTTTTGGGGACTTTTAGGGTTTTAAGCCCTTGGGCAGGGCTTTAACCCCCTTTTTTGGGCTGTTAGCTCCTTTCACCCTAACTTTAGTACCTTTTAGGGTTTTAGGTTCCTTTGAGGGGTTTTAGCCCCTTTTTGGAGGTTTTATCCCCTAGGAGAGTTATCTAGGCTCCTTTTTGGGGTTTTTAAGCCCTTTTACTCATTTTTAAGCCTTTTTGAGGGTGTGGGGGTCTAATGGGGTGTTACGAAGATTGTGAATGGGTGTCCTTGGGTGGTGTAGGCCATGTAGAGCTGAGTGAGGGATTTTTTGGGTTAACAGATTGCCCCCTGATGTGTGAGGGAAGGATCTCATCATATGGCCGACGGACATCATAAGATTTGTTGTGTAGAGGTAGTGCTTCTCGATCTGGGGCATGGTGGCTTTTGGTTTTTGTATTAATATGGTTCCCATCGATGGGTGAGATACAAATAATGTGTGACATGTATATGGACGAGGCGGGCATCCCCATGCTTGTGACAATGTCAAAAGAATAATTTGATCTATGCTCTAAAATACAAGAGCCGATCATATACAACTGATAATACAATAATGATTGTTTCAATGTGAGGCTGAATACAATACTCATCTGGTACATTGGACCTACGGCATTCTCATGGAATGCTATATCTTCATGACTAATGGTCTACTGGATCTAGAATGGTACATAGCTGTACAGACTCGTTGATTGAGAGTCAGAGTCTCTGTGGTACAAGTACGCTGCATCAATCATAAATCTATATAGAAGCACTACTAGGGCTTCTGAATACTGTCTCCAACACAACCCAAAAATCACAAGGGACATAACCTGTTTATGTCCCTCGAGTAGACTCATTAATGTGCTAGAGTCAGGTGACATCCGAGGTCTTCAACCCTTGCAGGAGCTATGGTAACTACCCACCTCTGATGCCTGGGCAGCGGGTGAGGACCAATATCTGCACACACAAATAAGGACACCATCAATCCACACATACAACTATCAACCAGCTCAAACTACACTATGTATAAATATGAACACACAAACATCACGCATACACACCAGCTAGTCCCCACGCCTAGACGGGAGGTCAGGGCATATCAAGGTGGGGTCCACTTAGTGAGGTGTCATTGTCACTGTTCACTGTGGAAGTGCTCACAAGCCATAACCATCCTCTTCATCACACCAGTCCACTCTAGAGGAAGCCTGTGAATAGAGGCAATCATCTCACTCCTCAGATGCTACCAGCCATCATCTGAGACCCTAGTAGCAAGCCGCTCCAATTTAACCTTAATGTTAACCCAAAAAATCCCTCACTCAGCTCTAAATGGCCTACACCACCCAAGGACACCCATTCACAACCTTCGTAACACCCCATTAAACCCCAACACCCTCAAAAAGGATTAAAATGAGTAAAAGGGCTTAAAAACCCCAAAAAGGAGCATAATAACTCTCCTAGGGGCTAAAGCCTCCAAAAAGGGGCTAAAACTCCTCAAAGGAGCCTAAAACCCTAAAAGGAGCTAAAGTTAGGGAGGAAGGGACTAAAAGCCCAAAAAAGGGGCTAAAGCCCTCACCAAGGGCTTAAAACCCTAAAAGTCCCCAAAAAGATATAAAAGAAGGGTGGGGGCTCACTCTCAAAGAACTCCTCTCTTGCATACTCTTATGCTACTCGTGGATGCCTTGAGACCTCTTTGCCTCTCAAGCCACCCACATCCCTCTCCCTTCCACTCATCTTCCCCATTGAGCCATAGTTCCCCCATTGCTGAGTGAGATAGGGAGGTGCTTCTTCCATCGAGGGCATGGTGACCCATTTCACCAAAGGAGAGGTATAAAATAGTTTTATTTATGTGTTTGCTTTGTTAGTTTAGTTTTTTTCTAACCATTATTTGTTTGCAGGTTTGATCTCTAACATGTTTTGCAGGTTTATTATAGCTTAATAGTTGTTTGCAGGTAGCCAAGGTGAAGCCCTAACCTTGTTTGCAGAGGGGATCACAGTCGTTTTCTTTCTGTCATTTGCTTTCCTTTCTGTCCGATTTCTTTTACTGCATTTTCCACACGCAGAAACCTACCCTTTTGTCCTATAGACAGAAGGGAGCCATTCATGCCCTTGTAGCAAGAGAAATCCCTGCTACAGAACTTTTGAATATTATTTTTTTCTTTTCATAGTAAGATTTTTTAATTTTGATAAAATGGATAATGTGCATTTGTTTATGTAAATTCTTAATGTTTTAAATTTTCATGTAAGTTTTTATTTATATATTTTGTGGTTTGAATATAATATAATTAACTAAAATAAATATACCAATTAAATTAATATAAAACTAAATTATAGATTTAGCAAATTAGATAACGTGTATTTTATGTCTTTGTTTATATAAACTCTTAGTGTTTTATATAAATTTAAATTTATGTTTTTAATATAATATAATTAATTAAAAGAAATATATCAATTAAATTAAAAATTAAATAAGTCACAAGGAATTAGATTTGTATTTATAATTATATATTATATTATTTGAAAATTTGTAATTATATAAATTTATTTAAAATGATATTACTTATTTTAAAATAAAAAAAAAATATTTTTCTTTATTTTTTATTTAATTTAATTTTTATTTATTTATACTATTACTTTGAATTTAAGTGACATTATTTATTTATAAAAAAATTAGCAACTTTTGTTTTGAAATTATCAAAGTTCAATTATTTATAATATTATTTTGAATTTGATTAAAATGCATTATTTAAAGTATTAAGTAAAATTATTTATTTATATAAAATTAGTAATTTTTATTTTGTAATTATTACAGTTTATTTATTCTTAATATTATTTTCAATTTAATAAAATATGATTAATTAAAAGAAATAAAAAACTAAATTAAATATTTTAGTGTTCGTATTATGATAATATTATTTTGAATATAGATGGAATATAATATGATTAATCAAAGGAAATAAAACATTAAATTATACATTTTAGTTTTTATAATGATTTTATAATTTTACTAAATTCGATGATGTGTGCAATTAATGCTAAACAACTTTATATAGCTATATGTAATTTTGTTTTTATTAATTTCAACTTTTATAAAAATTAATTTAGATAAAGAATGGTTTATAACATGATATTTCTAGTTTAAGGAAGGAAGGAACTATCCTTTTGATGTGTGACTTCAATGTTCGAAATTCTAGCAACTAAGCGAATATTTTAATGAATTATTTCAACCCTAATTCTCTTTGGTTAGACGAAGACCTTGAGCTAGCTTACACGTACAAAGTAAGTTCTAAAGGTCCAAGTGAAAATTTATTCGGTTCTAAGAGATAGAATATAATATGATTAACCAAAGGAAATAAAACATTAAATTACATATTTTAGTTTTTGTAACGATTTTATAATTTTAGTAAACTCGATGATGTGTGCATTTTATATATAAATTAATGATAAAAAAATCTACATATCTATATGTTATTTTGTCCTTATTAATTTCAACTTCTATAGAAAAAACTAATTTAGATAAAAATTATACTTATAATGGTTTAGAACATGATATTTCTAGTTTAAGGATGGAAGGAACTATCCTTTTGATGGGTGACTTCAATGCTCAAAATCCCAACAACTAAGCTAATATTTTAAGGAATTATTTCAACCCTGTTTCTCTTTGGTTAGACGAAGACCTTGAGCTAGCTTACACATACAAAATAAGTTCTAAAGGTCCAAGTGAAAATTTATTCAGTTTTGAGCTGGTCAAATTTTGTAGTGCTCAATATCTTATCATTTGCAATGGTCTCACAAAATGACCAACTGTAGCCGGATGACTTGCATCCATGGGCTTGGTAGTAGTGTGGTAGATTCTGTTACATCTGATATCCCTCTATACAAGAAATTAATAAATTTCAATATCTTCAACGACCATGAGCCTGAATCTGATCATAGACCTTTAATTATAACTCAATATTTGCATGCATAATGATCCCAAGCAAGAAAACTATCATTGTCAAAAGCACTCGATCTTTGATCAAAATTAAACTGACATTTTTCTCCACGATCTTAAAAGTGAACTGTTTCATTTATCTAGTATGGAGAATATAGAAAATCTCTACCATAATTTTCCTACAATCCTCTCTTCGTCCTTTAACAAGTTCTCTATTGAAGTCTCGACTATAACAAGCAATAGTAAAACCAACCCTTGCTATGATCAAGAGTGTACAGATGTGAGAAAAGAAATTAAGCAAGCTACTACATATTTGATAAAAATAGACAAGATAAATCACTACAAAGCCTTAATTAAAAGAAAAAAGACATTATCTTAAGTAAAATCCACGAAAATATCCTACACCTCTCTAAGGTGGCTCCTAAGAAATTATGGAGGCAAATTTTAACCGCAAAACAAAATAAGACAATAAAATTGCTTTAAAACTTAAAATATCAGAATTCTTATCTTTAAAATATTTATGAATCCCTGAATATAAGAGATAATATTCAAACCCTTCTTTCAACGAAAGAAGTTTTCTCATTAGAAGATAAATTTCGGGGTTAAGCACTTAGCAAATGGAAAATCAAAAGACATTGAAGGCTACCAAGCAGAAATCTTAAAAATTGGAGGGTTGTCATACTCCCGCACATCCACAAACTTTTTAATCTAGCAGTCAAGCAAGGGTTCCCTATACCTTTGTCTCAAAGCCTCATTATTCCTATTTTCAAAAGTGGTAATAAAAATGACCCCTCTAATTATCAGACTATTATGATTAGCCCTCTCTTAGCTAAGTTATATGGTATTATCTTAGAAAATAATATCAATGAATAAATAGAAATGGAAGGTAAGTGGGCTAAGAGACAAACAGGTTTTAGAAGGAATCATTCAACCACAGACTACCTCGTTACACTTAGGATCATTACATAGGAATGCCGTAATAATAAGTCTGACCTATTTTGTTTCTTTAAGGATTTTAGAAAATATTTTGATACAGTGCCTAGAAATAACCCATGGAATAGGCTAAATGAGCTTAAGATTCTTTTTGAGTTGAGAGCCCTGACGATAAGGTTATACAAAAATGTCAGTGCCAAGTTTAAGAATAATGAGGGGTGGACAACGAATACAAATTGTAATATTGGAATTAAACAAGCTTACCCCCTCTCCCCTATCCTTTTTTGCATTTACATTGTAAGCTAGGAAAGTGTTTAGAAGAAGTATGTTGCATTAGCACAATATTAGTTGGGATAATTATCATCCTCCTACTTTATGCTGATGATTTTTTTCTTATGGTAAGACATCCTTTTGATCTCGATAAGCAATTAAGAATTCTTAAATATTTTTTCTCTAACATGGATAGCACTGTTAACACCGAGACAACAATCATGATTATAAATTCTAAGAAAAACAACTATGCAAATTTTATTTATGATAATAGAAATCTAGAGGAAGTGACTTCTTACAGATATCTTGGAATTGATTTTCATCACAAGCTCAATTGGAACTATAAGATTGAGAAAATGATTAATGGAGGGTGGGAATCTTATTTTGGTCTTGAAAATAATTGTAAATCATCCAATCTGGTCATGTGGGATAAAAATAAGTTTATCTTTGAAACTCTTGTCATCCCCCTTATTCTGTATGGTTGTCAAGTATGAAAGTGCAAAATTTCTAGCGAAATAGGGCATTGGTCTATTCCTAAACCTCCATGGGCGGAAAGGGTTTTCCATCTATGTGAGTCTATGAGTGTTGATGATGAAAAGTATTTTCTCTTAAAGTACCTTGCTTACACCCACATTAGATCTAAGTTTCATAGTATTTGTTACAATACAAACCTTCATAATCTCCTAACTTGCCAAAACTATAATGAGCTTGGCAAACTTTTTGAGCACATGAACTTGATTTTAAAGTAAAATAAGTATTATCCTTCTTAAGGTTTGATAAACCAAAGTTTATCTCACTGGACATTAACCATCATCATCATATATATATGAATAAATTTAACTTTTGAAATAGTTTTATATAGTTTTATTATTTATTATAATGCAATTAAATAAAAAAAATTAAACATTTTTAAATTTTTTTACTTATTTTACATATTTATTATCATTAATAAAGATATTTTGTTTTTAAATAGAAAATATAATTTTCAAATAATTTTAAAACAAAAATTCAACNAATTCAAAATGAGACTTTATTTTTTACCATATTATATTTTATTTCAATACTTATATAATGTGTATTTTTTTCAATTATATTTTCATATTTTAAATATTTATTTCTAAAAAAACTTTATATATTATTATAAAATAATCAAAATATAAACTTTGCAAATCAACCAATAATTGAAAATTTCTTATAATTACTAAAATTGACCAACTAGCATAACTATACCTATAAAATTTATACAATATGCAACACAAAAAAGAGTATTAAACATCAAAAAAACAAATAAAAAAGACCTTAAAATAATCTCACCCGGCCATCAATCTCTATTACAATTATTTAAATTTACCAACTATTTACAAGCATAACTATACCTAAAAGTTTATATAATATGCAACACAAAATATAGTACTAAACATCCCAAGAAAATAACAAATAGAAAAGACCTTCAAATAATCTCACCCCGTCATGAATCTTTTCTTCAAATAGCCTTATAGAAGTGCAAGAATTTTTTCATTTCTTTTATTGTTTTATAATGTATTAATTTAAAGTAACCAAAAAAAACATAATGCATTCTTTCAATTATTTATAATGTTGTTTTGTATTAGAATAAAATTAATTATTTAAATATGCATTTTTAAGTAAACGTCTAGTATTTGAGTTTTTCATGTGAATTTGTATTTATATATTTTTATGGTTTGAATATGAAATAAATAATTTAAATAAAAAACAAATTAAATTATAAAAAATAATTTTATTTTATAAGAAAAAAAAATTATATTTATAATTGTATTTAACATTTTTTTTTTAACAAAAATGGTTTAAAAGTTTTTATATAAAATGAGAAATGAGTTGTTACGTTGATTTGGGCATAGACTGCTTCCAGAGGAGGACCACTTCCATGCCTCCTTGTGCATTATTTACTAGTCTTTATTTTTCATTATAATTTCCTATTCTATGGGTACTATAGCTCCTTACAAACTGCCCAAGTAGGAAAATACAAAAGCAGAACATTCCAGAAATAGAATGGAGAAGTACACTATTAAGGGATCCAATTTCTCTCGTAGGCCTGTTGATCACAAACTAAGTCGCCACAATCTAAACCCACTCCCTTATAGGCCATAATGTCCGCTTCTTTATTATTTTCTCTCAGAACGTGAAGGAAATTGATATCTTTGTATTCATTTACAATACATTTTAGGAGATGATGAGTCTTAGTAACTAGATTCTTTTGATTCCTCATCAGTTTTCGTGCTTACCCAATGACCATATTTGAGCCACCAAAGACCACAAATTCCTCAATGCCATTTTTCCTTACCAGCTCCAGACCTTTAATTAATTCTAACCATTATGCCCCATTGATAGTCTTCTTGCAAATTCTCCAAGTGTACTCTTTCAACTTGATTCCTTCATAATTGAAGTAGACTCCCCCTTCGCCTGCCATCCCAAGGTTTCCTTTCAAGGATTCGTCGAAGAACAAAGAACTACATCCAAGTTTCTTCCACCATCTTTTGAATTCTTCAGAGCTCATTCTTATTTGCCAGACTTGCAATATTGGTTTTTTTTTGGGTTGAATCCATGGTAGATGGGGTGGGAGAACTAGCAAATTGGAGGCCCAAACTCTTTCTTCTGTTTTCAATGGTTCCTTGTTGATGTTGTGCATTCCCCTCATGGATAAAATTTTTTCCCAGAGTGTCTTTGCAGCTGCTACAACTTTTTCAGGGTTGTTTTTCCCCCCTCAAATATCTCTTTGTTTCTTGTTGTCCATATCTTCCAGCAGGTGTATCTTGGGAGAGCTTCCCAAGCTCTCACAAAATCCAGTTTGTTAAAAAGAGATCCGTGGTAGTAATCCAAATAGACCATTCCAGTTTGTTGGTAGAGTCAAGTCAAAGTGAAGATCTTTGTATACTTGGTGCCATACCTCTTTGAAAAAGTTACATTATATGAAAATATGTTCGAGATATTCCTTTGATTCTTTGTAGAGAATACATCTCAAGGGACCTTCCATACCTCTTTTTCTAAAATTCTCTATTGTTAACATTTTGCGGTAAGCTAGTATCCATAAGAACACATTAATTTTAGGCAGACCATCTTTACTCCATATTTTTTTCCACTTCCTATCGATGTTGCAACTGCTATGAAGACCGTCCACTGCATTGTATCCTTCCTTCACCGTGTAGCAGCCCGATTTTCCCCATCCTCTTTCATCTTTAAGCTCATGATGGACAGAAGATGACCCTTGCAACAATGAAATCAGTGCTTGATAATCTAGCAAGAGTTGGTCCCCTATCTCCATATCGATCCAACCAACCCATCTTTCGTCGTTTGTCCAAACTAAGAGGTCGTGAAGAGTGTAAATTTTCATAGTGTCCAATCGTTGCTTTAACTCTGAAAACACATGCAAGAAATTACCAAGGGATGCGTTTCCAATTTTGTCTTTCCAAATCTTGATTTTCTTCCCACTGATTGGTATCCAATATAAACACTCATTTAATATAAACTCTTCCTTCTTACATAAATCCCATATCCCTGCTCATTTTCTGTCATGGTTGACTTCATCCATGCATCTCTTTCTGGTTCCATTTAGATATTTTTTTTGCATAATTTCCCTCCACCACACTCTTTTTCTTGATATGTTTCTCTAGAGGATTTTGGATCCAAGTGCTAAATTCATTTTTTTGGGAAATCTTACTCCATATCCTCCGTAGATTTTTTCTTGCAAACTGTTTCCCAATTCACCAAGTGAACTTTTTTTGAGTTGTCTGATTTTCCTCCTTGCCTAAGAAATCTTCTGATTTGTCTTGAAAAACATTTCATTGTTTTTTTTGGAGCTAGAGAGATCGAGCATGCATAAATGGGGTAGGTAGAGAGAATGGAGTTGATAAGGATAAGATCTCCAGTTGGATTAAGCCACCTTGTCCCCCAAGAGTTAATTGCCATGTCCCAAATTTTTCATTGGGTCACAATGGCCTAATCACATTTGCCATATTCATGAGAGTTTGTCAAATTGATGCTAAGGGTCAAATAATTACCAAGGAGGAAAATTACTAGTTTCCTAGGTTTGGGGTGGAAGCTTTGGGATATGGAATAGGGGGGACAATAAATGATGTTTGAACATTAGAATGGCATAGGGTGCATCCATGAAAGTGGGTAACACTTTTTGGCCAAA
>LPNX010230539.1:106872-206057 GCA_001517045.1 Pseudotsuga menziesii
AATTCGGTGGTGAATCTATCGTTATTAACTCGGCTCAGTTATGTGCCATAAATGGCAGGGTTTAAACCCTTAAAAGACATATAGAAACATTGATTTTCCTGTAAGAGGGATAATTCTCTGTTTTCCTGGCCCTCGATCGAGGTCGAGAGCTCGATTGAGCTATTTAAATACCTCGATCGAGCTCTTAACAAAACCTCGATCGAGGGTTTAGTAAACCCTTGATCGAGGGTTTTCCAAACCCTCAATCGAGTTTCTGGGATGTAAAGAATTTCAACATCATTTGATTCAGATTCGGCCAACTCTACGAATAATAAATCTCTTAGAAAATTAAACCAAAAAAAAAACCATGACATTGCCAAACTGCCATGAGGCCAAGGATTTGAGAAATTGATTGTTAATTTTTTTTTAATGTTCATTAAACTAATTCAAAACACAAAATAGGACTGTAATGGAGCACTACGGGGGGTGGTGGGTTTCCCCTAGATTTTATGTTAAATATTAGTTGTGGAGTAATTGGTGTTATAGATGTGATTGATTGGAATCACATATATAACCCAATTACTCTATGACCCATATTCAACAGACGAAGTGAATAACATAAAGGGTTTGTTGCCTATTTATAGGTGGTTAAAGATGCTCGATCGAGGTCTTGTTTAACCCTTGATCGAGCATTTATTTAACCCTTGATAAAGGTCTTGAATAGTTGACTGAGGGTTTATCAAAAGATCGATCGAGCGTTTAATAAAAGCTCGATCGAGGGTCTAATCAACCCTCGATCAAGATGTTAAGACCTCGATTGAGGTACGTTTTTTTGTTTTTTCCGAATTCGTCTTGCCAAAAATTGTAACCCACCTTCGTGGATACACCCCATAAATCTTTAATAAAGGAGATAAATAAATAAATACAAGGGAAAATCAAAGTGGCAATTGATCATGAAGACACATGGAGAATGTGGGACCCACACAAGCTAGAAATTTGGTACCGAATGGAAACCTCCTCTTGCAATTTTGAATCCATGGGAAGCCTAAAAGTACTTGGATGAGTTAGAAGGTTAATAAATTTGGCCATATGCATCATAGGTCAAATTTGGGAAGAAATGTAACTTACATGGTGTTATAGCCTATTTTTGTTTTCTATTTTTGAACTATTTGCTTGTTTGAAAGTATGATTTTTCTATTGTTTTAAAGTTTTTGACCTTGGTTTCATTTAAAAAAATTTATTTTAGGCTTATATTTATAATTGATGTAATAGGTTTTCTTTTTAATTTTAGCTTTCCTTAGTGGATTTCATGGTTTGTAGGGGCTTATAGGATGTATATATTGCTAAAAGGTTCTAAAGGAATATCATAAGGATTTATTTAAAGTTATTTACCAACATTTAACACATTGCTTTGAGTTTTGGTTAAAAAATTATTAAACAGATATTTTTATAGTGCAAGCATAGAAAACATGAACAAGGGCGCTACACGAAAATCATGCTTTGAAAAAATCATGATTTTGCTCGTGATTTCCAAAATTTGTGCATGAGAAGAGTTTTTCACACCTGTCGAGGAGTTTGATATGTGTTTGGGCCATAATAATCATTATGACAAGTGTTGTGAGGTCAGGAAAAAAATTATTTGTGTAAGTTGCAGTTGTCTGGAGGTTAGAGGATACAGATCAATTAAAAAAAAATGATCGTGCATGATGAGGATAATCGCTATCAATTACATATTTATTGAATGCATGAAGATCACAAAAACTGTATGGAGACTTGGCAATTCATGGTTGAAGAATGAAGATGGTTGGCTATTTAGGGTTTGCAAGGTAACTGTTTGGCATGGTCGTGGAAGTTAGAGACAGACTTAAAAAGGATATTGGACACCTGTGAAGACATGAAAGCTGATTTTTAGCAACCAAATTCATTATTAAGTCAGGTATGAAACGAATTACTGACATGCTCCATGAGTTCAAGTTTGTTTTGACAGAGGATTAGTTATTGATGTTAACTAAGAATGCAAGTTTATGAACTCGGTTTTTATCTCAATGCCAAATCTTTTATGTCAATAGAATCGAAATACTTATCAGTTTATGAAGGAAAATTCATATCAAGGGTTTAGTTTTCTCAGCTTATGATTGACTGTTAAAATAACAAACATTAAAATAGTTTTAAACTCTTTACTAAAGAAAGCACAATTAAGGTCAATCACCCAGAATGAAAAGAAGTGGGAAAACAAATAGGGCTGAACCTTCAGATATGTCTTGGGTTCAAACTTTCCCTGACTATGCAAGGTTATTTTCAGAAGCGGGATGGTTGAATTTTTTTGAGAAAATTGATGTCCATCATACAAAAGTTTCATACAATTTTTCTCAAGGATTAAACAAAGACATAGTCATATTTGATACCCTAAAAATTGAGCTGACCAGAGAGATAATAACGGACGCTACATGCATTCCTGATGAAGGTGAGTATTGGTTCAAGAAGGTACCTTTTACCTTTAATCAAGAGAATTACTTGCTTCCAAATGTTGTTACAGACTGGGGTAAAGGAGTACATATACAAAAGTTTAAACTAGAGTGGAGAGAACCAATCAAGATCCTGCAAAGCTATGTAACTTGTGAAGGAAGATATTCCTTTGTGTTTAAATATCATTTCAGGTTTCTGCAGCATTTAAATCATGAATCAAAGATTAACCTATCTTTCTTTTTCCTTAAGAGTTTACAGAAGATGTCTAGCAGAGTAAGGGAGCATCAATATCATACTCAGCAGTCCATATTTCATCATTGTCTGATAAAGTTAATCATAAGTACAGTGCTCCAAAAGAAGGGAAAGACCTGGGACTATTTTTTATTCTGGTCTGGGTTTCAAAGTGAGAAGGAGGACCAATCAAAGAAAAGATAGGTGAATAAATCACAGAATTTAGTCAAAAAAATTGAAGAAAGAGGTCATAGTCGAAGCAGAAGAAAACAGTGTACCAGAAAGGTCTATGACACAAAGGGTTGGAAATAATGAAAATGAACAGCAAAATAAAGATGATGAAGATGAACCATCAAAGGTTCAAACGCATGATTTAAATCATGTAGAAAAAAGGTAAACCAGGGAGTAGATGGAGGCTTATTAGAACAAGAACAACATACATGAATACATTCAGAAAGAAAGGAAAGTCCATTGATGGATAATGCTAGTGTTAACAATGCATAGAGTTCACAAGAGTAGTCTGAAGAAAGTTTGGTTTCATAAGAAGTCAAAAGAAAGGTGGTTCAGCTTGCAACCATTAAGCATAAAGGAAAATCTTTGAGCATACTAGGAGATATAGGGGTAGGATGGAGACCTAAGACCAGACCTAAGAATAAATTGAGATTGAACATGAAAAAGATGTTAAACCCTAAGTTAGATCAAGAGAAAATCATAGTAATAGAAGACTCTTCTTCCCAGGAAGAGTTAGAAGAGGATGAAAGCTTGAATGTAAGAGAGATTAAAGGTAAAAAACAGGTTCCTTTGAAGGATAATTCAGCCTCAACTGAGACTAAAATTTCAGAGTTATTAAAGGAGGTTCGAAAGAAAGTAAATTTAAGCCATCATCAGGATGATTTAATGAAGCGGCAATTAGTCATGACAGGTTTATGTGCAGATGAAGAAAGGATTGCAGAACCATCAACTAAATGCAGTTTTGAAGGTAATGAATCTCCAAGGGTTCCTATGACTATGACAGAGCAACAGCAAGAGGAGGATGAGAAGATATTTAAGAGATTGAAGATTCCCTAGATGCCAGAAGGACTGTCTTTAGCTTTAGAAGGAAAAAGCATTGATTCTGAAAATGAGAACCTACAAAGAAGCATCAAACAGTATAAGTATCAGATGGAATTCCTGCATGAAACAAATGAAGGGTTAGTAGTTGCTAACAAAATATTAAGAGAGGATTTAGAAGAGATTAATAGTCATTACCAAGAGTTAATTGCAGTCTCCATGGAAGCATTGAAGAGGAAAATACAAACATAAAGTTTGTGTGTAGAGTTGAAGTAGACTGTTCAGGAAATAACTCAACAAAATCAGGAGTTATTAAAAAGAGTCGAAGACCTAGAGGCTGAGAAACATAGAACCAGGAGGAAGGCTCAAGCTTTGGAAGGGATAGCCCTTTTGGAAGAGGCTGCTAAAGATTTGTAAAATGCTTTAAAGTGATAGTTGTTGTTAGGTAATTTTTGTAAAGAAATTAGTTTAGTTTGAACAACTTTACTTTGTTAAGTAATTCGATGGTATGACCTAAAAGGTAGTTATTCAGTTAGGTAACTGTTTTTGGTGTAACCAAGATAAACGTAAGATGGTAGAATGAAGAGGGGTTCGAATTTGTGTACAAGGGAAGGATTTTAGCTACTATACAGAGCTAAGTTTCAGAAACTCTTATGTATTTTGGATTACTGATTATGTTATATATCCAAACTATAAGCCCTTTTTATCCTATCTACTGGTTTCATTTCTGATTAGTGTGATCACTCAGTTTATAAATCCATTTCTTGTTTAAGGTTATTTCTCATGGAATGCTTGTGAACTATGGATGAAATTTAGTAATGTGCTTATGTTGTTATGGTTTATGTTTCATATATGATACATCTCATTCTTTCATTGTTACATGATTTAGTATTTGTCTTAGCCTTATGATTTTTACCCTCTTGTTTACAAACTACAAAGCCAAAACCCTAAAAAACCCATTTTACTTAATTTTAATTATTGAGACTGTGTTGACTTATTCTTTAGTAGTTCGAGAAAAATTTATGGCACTAACATATTTGGCGCCATTGTTGAGGCGAAGTTGAAGCATACTTTCCCTGGGTTATTCATCATTCAGCTGGTTTTGAGAGGTGGACTAAAACCAGCAAATTTTTAAGACTACATTTCACCAAACTGTTCACAGTGGCTACTAAGGGAGTTGGGACAAGAAGTAGACCTATTTCACCTTTACACTTGGGTGTCTTAGATCCAGAGCAAATTCTGAAAACAGCTAGGAAAATCAAAATGTCTCAGTCATCTCCAGCTTTATGTAACCCTGACCAAATAGACCTATTGTCACCCTTTTCATTTTCAAAGGAAGAAGAACAAGATTCATCATGGTTGAAACCCACAATCCCTGTTAGCAATTTTCAAATATTTACTGATCCTCAGTCTTTCAAGAAAGAAAAATCCTTATCTCCTGGAAAAATCCCTTTATTTCAGTTTAAAGTCAGTAAAAGCCCTTTTCAGCCAAGTTCTAGTCAATATTTTCCTTCATCTAAACTAGTCAGTTTAAAAATGGCAGCCCAACAGCAGCCATTAGATATGATGGATCGAATGGTAGAAGTTAGGTATGCACCTTTAGTTTTACCTTAGCCCTTAAATGCTCTTCCTAGTGGAGATTACCAAAAGTACTTACCTAGGTTTAATGGACAAGGTGAAACAACAGTTGAGGAGCATTGGGATGCATTTCTCAGCTATGCAGATAATCAAAATATCGAGTCAAAATATGTGTGGATGAGGATGTTCGTACAGAGTCTAGATGGAGAGGTTAGAAAATGGTTTAGAGAGTTACCAGCAAATTCCATTATTTTAATAGAGGAGCTTCAAGATGTTTTCATGAGATAGTGGGGTGATACTAAGGATCATACATATTACATTACAGAGTTTGGATCCCTAAGTAGGAAGAAAGATGAAACTATAGTTGATTTCTCTAAGAGGTTCAATAAAATGTATGGTAGAATCCCTGCGGAAATTAAACCTTCTGAAACTTCTGTGAAACTCACCTATGCTAATGCTTTTGACCATGAGTTTTCCTTACTCTTGAGAGAAACAATACATGTTAATTTATTTAATATGCAAGAAGAAACATTAGAAGTAGAATCTAATATTCTTGCTTCTAACAGAATGAAGGGAAACTCAGCTCAACAATTTTATGACAGAAAGGGTAAGAAAGAGGCAGCTCCAGTAGTTTCAACATCAAAATATACAGATGGTAAAATTGATGAGATGGAAAAATTAGTGAAAATCCTAACAGCAAAACTAAAAATATTGGAATTAGAAAAAAATTCCAATAGGCCTACTCAAGAGGGGGATAGAAACCCTAATAATCCAAATCAGTTTAGAAGACAGTTTGCACCTCATTTTATTCCTAGAGAGAGAATAAATAATGACATACAGTGAGAAAGGAGAGAAGCTAAAGATCAAAAGGTGCCACCCCCACTTTAAAATAATGTCATTGATGAAGGAGAAATAGAAGAAGATGAGCAGTTTGAGGATCTAGATCAAGACATAAATTATTTTGGGGAACAATTGACTAAAGGTTTTGTGACTGAGGAAGATTTTTTTAATTTATAATATTATGATGCAGATGTTTTTCGGACAGAAGATGATTTAAACCTTGAAGTAAATTTTGATATATATTAGTCTGATCCAAAGAAAACCCTAAATTTGAGATCAGGACCAAAATAGGTGCTTCAAAACCCCTAAAAAGAAGGCAATTCTTCCTCCTAAACAACAATCTAATCCAGCATTAGGAAAAAGACAGAACCAGGATAAACCAAAGAAGGTTGTTGAAGTTGAAGAAGTGAATAAGAACATGCAGAATTTTAATCTCAAAAATGAATTGTGCAAAATTAAAATCCACATGCCTTTCACGGAGTTGATAAAAAATCCTTCTTATAAAAATTCAGTTTTGAAACTGATAGGTTCAACTACCAATCAAGTACCCTCTGACACAGTAAACTTACAGGAGGAGAATCCCAAGATTTTTATTGGATCAGCTTTCACAGAGAAAACTGAAAATCATGCAAGTGAATCTCCACCTTTTTACATCACATTAACCATCCATGAGAAGATGATACATAATTGTCTTTTGGATTCAGAGCATCTCACAATCTAATGCCAAAGGCAGTCATGGAAGCTTTGGGATTGAGAATAACAAAACCTTATCATGATTTGTATGCTTTCGATTCTAGAGCTGTAAAATGTTTAGGAGTAATAAAGGACATGGTGGTTAGCTTAGCTCAGCTACCAATGAAAAGTGTAATTATGGATGTAGTAGTGACAGATATTACACCTAAGTTTGGAATGCTCCTTTCTAGATCTTGGGATAAGAAAGTAGGGGGGACTTTACAGATGGACTTAACATATGCAACCATCAATGTCTTTGGAGGTGAGAATAGAAGGTTGTATAGAGAGTTACAATTTTCTTATATTGTGACTGATGACAAGAATCCTACAAATCATCCATTATATGCTGTTGAAAAGGATTTGGGGACTTGTATGTTTCACTTTAGTGATGATACTGACGTTGTTGGTATGTTACAGGTTGAAAAAGAAAAATCAATTAAATTTACTAGGGAACAGAAAGATGAACTTTGGCAAATGTATTTTGATGGATCATCATCTAAAGAAGGTGTTGGAGCAGGAGTTGTTCTGATATCTCATGGTGGTGAAGTGGTAAGATTGATGTATAAGTTAGAATTTATTACCACTAATAATACAACAGAGTATGAAGCTCTGTTATTAGGTTTGAGAGCTGCAAAATATTTAGGTATTCAACAAATCTCTGTTTATGGTGACTCTAAGTTGGTTGTTCAGCAAGTAAGGAAGAACTATCAAGTAAAACAAGATTTGTTGAAAGTGTACAAGAACGAAGTATGGGATATGAGAGATAATTTCTTTATGGCATTTAATATTTATTATACTCCTAGGGATCATAACAAAAAATTTGATTCTCTTTCCCTAGAGGCTACACATTTCAGGATTCCTAAAACAACTCAGCTAAAATATCCTATTCAAGTTAGGTACAGACCTTCTGTGCCTGATAATATAAAGCAACGGAGAGTTTTTGAGGATGATTTAGAGATTAAAAGGTTTTTAGAGTTGACTGGTGAGTTCTATAATTCCTTAATTTACCAAGAATAGGATGATGAAACTGAATATAGTGAGGGTGTTGCAGAAAATGAAATTGCAGGTCACAAAATCATTAAGCTGAAAAGCAATTTTATTCCTAATGGTTTGGTGCCTTTAGAGAGGATTTTTTCGAAGGATGATACCCCCTTAAAACCAGCTATACAGTCTTCAGAGGAAAATGTAATGGATTGTAATAATGGAACCAAGGAGAACCCCAGGATAGTGAATATCTCAAAGGCACTTACAGCAGAGCAAAGAAACAGGTACATTAAGTTATTAAAAGAATATGTTGATATCTTTTCTTGGTCATACGAGGATTTGAAGACTTATGATACTGGTATTATATAGCATAAAGTGCCTTTGAAACCAAATGTAAAACCATTCAGATAGAAACTAAGGAGAATCAATCCTGCTTTATTCCCCATCATAGAAAAGGAGGTAAAAAAATTGTTTGATGCTAAGATTATTGTTCCTCTTCAATATTCTTCACGGGTAGCAAATCTAGTACCTGTTAGAAAAAAGAATGGTGAAATAATATTGTGTGTTGACTTTCGTAATTTGAATAGGTCTTCACTTAAAGATAACTATCCTTTACCAAATATTGAACAAATATTGCAGAAGGTCATGGGTGCCCAAAGGATCTCAATAGTGGATGGTTTTTCAGGGTATAACCAAATTGCAATGCACCCTGATGACAAAGAAAAGACAACCTTCACTACCCCTTGGGGTACTTTCATGTACGACAAAATGCCAATTGGATTAATGAATGTTGGAGCTACATTTCAAAGAGATATGGGCATAGCTTTTGTTGGAGAGAAGGATAAGTTTGTGGTGATTTATTTGGATTATATAACAGTCTTCTCACAATCTGATGAAGAGCACTTAAAGCACCTAAAACAAACTTTCTTGAAATGCAGAAAATATGGATTGTCTCTCCATCCAAAAAAGTCACATTTTGTTGTACAGGAAGGTAATTTGTTGGGTCATTTGGTTTCAACTAATGGCATAAGGATAGATCCATAAAGGGTAAAATCTATTTTGAAGATCAGTTTACCGAGAAGTAAGAAGGATGTGCAATCTTTTATTGGAAAAATAAATTTTTCTGCATTGGTTTATACCAAATTTTGCTGAAACCATTAAACAAATAACAACCGTGTTGAAAAAAGATCAGGAAGTGAAGTGGACTGTAGAGGCTAAGAATTCATTTGAGAAGATTAAGTTGGCTCATACAGAAGCACCAGTGCTAGTGAGTCCTGATTTTTCAAAGGAATTTCTAAATTTTTCTTTTGGATCAAAGGATACTTTAGCAGTTGTTTTGTTACAGAAGAATAATGATGGACTTGAGCATCCAATAGCATTTTTCAGCAAGACCCTCAGAGACTCAAAGTTGAAGTACAACACTTTGGAGAAACAAGCTTACTCATTGGTAAAGGCATTAAAATTATTCATAATTTATGTTTTACATTCTAAAATCATTGCTTACATTCCTAATGGTGCCATTAAGGATATATTAACTCAACCTGATAATGAAGGAAAAAGAGGAAAATGGATTGCTAAGATAATAGAATATGACATGGACATTAAGCCTACAAAACTAGTGAAGGGACAGGGTTTGGATAAATTGTTAGCTGATTCAAATTGTCAATCTTTAGGTCTTCATCTGATGGCAGAACAACCTATACAAGAAGAATTGCAAGCTAAACAAGAGAAGGGAAATATTATGGAACAGTATGCAGAATCCACATGGTATGCATACATTGTACACTTCCTTTTGTATTTACAATGTCCTGAACATTTAGATAAAAAGGATGCTAGGTCTTTGAAGTTGAGAGCTACTAAATATTGTTTGATAGAATAGCAGCTATTTTGGAAAGATCCAGAGGCATTCTGCTTAGATGTTTGGACAAGCCAGAAATTGAAGAGGTAATCTCTGAATCACATGAAGTTGCTTGTGGGGGACATAAGTATTGGAAGGAAACTACTTATAAAGTCTTGAGGTCTGGATACTATTGGCCTTCCTTGTTCCCTGATGTATACCAACATGTAAGAGCTTGTATCCCATGTCAAAATTTAATGTCTTTACCATTGAAGTCTATTGCAGAGAATGCTCCTTTTCAGCAGTGGGGTTTGGACTTCATAGGGGAGATAAATCCTTCGTCTTCAGGGCAGCATAAATGGATTTTGATAGCTACATATTTCTTCACTAAATGGGTAGAAGCTATCCCCAAAAGAAATGCAATAGACAAGGTAATCATTGGTTTTATTCAGGAAAATATTCTTAGCAAATTTGGATGTCCCAAGAAGTTATTAACTGATAATGCAAAAGCTTTTAAGTCCAAAGCTATGGTGACATTTTGTGAAGAGAATGGGATTGTTTTGAAACACTCAACACCTTATTACCCTTAGGGAAATGGGTTATCTGATTCAACCAATAAGAGCATTATTCAGAGCATTAAGAAGTTGTTGAATCAGAATAAAAGGTCATGGGACTCAATGCTAAAATATGCACTATGGGATGACAGGATAACAATTAAAAAGGCAATTGGAACTTCTCCTTTTCAACTGGTATATGGCACCGATGTAGTGTTTCCTGTTCAACTTGGTATTCCAGATGAAATTTATTCAAGATGGTCAAGAGGAACCCAGTGACATTCAAAGGATAATTTATGCACTGATCGAATTACAGCAAGAGTGTGAATCGGTAGAAGAAAAGGCTCAGTTGTACAAAAGGAATATCAAAGAAAGGTTTTATAGAAAGATCAAAGAGAACACCTTTTTTAATGGAGATATGGTTTTGAGATGGGATGCTAGAAAGGAGCAAAAATGAAAACATGGTAAGTTTGATAATTTATGGTTTGGTCCTTTGATAGTGTCACAGATTTTGGAGAATAATAATTTTGTATTACATACCTTGGATGGTGAGGAGTTGTCTAATCTAGTTAATGGATGATTCCTCAAACATTTTTATAGTTTTTGAGGAAAAAAGATTTGATTTTCATTGTATATACCAGTGTGTGAAGGTTTGAATAAAGACTCCATAGCTCAATGGATATTTTGCTGAAAAAAAGACAAATTTAGTTACAGTACAGAAGGCACTGATCTACATGTTCTTGAAGCCTCACAGGGAGGACTTCATCCTGTGGCAGGAGCCATATGTTATAGCCTGTTTTTGTTTTCTATTTTTGAACCATTTGCTTGTTTTAAAGTATGATTTTTCTATTGTTTTAAAGTTTTGACCTTGGTTTCTTTTAAGTTTTTTTATTTTAGGCTTATATTTATAGTTGATTTAATAGGTTTTCTTTTTAATTTTAGCTTTACTTAGTGGATTTCATGGTTTGTAGGGGTTTATAGGATGTATATATTGCTAAAAGGTTCTAAAGGAATATCATAAGGTTTCATTTAAAGTTATTTACCAACATTTAACACATTGCTTTGAGTTTTGGTTAAAAAATTATTAAACAGATATTCTTGTAGCGCAAGCACAGAAAACGTGAACAAGGGCGTTACAAGAAAATCGTGATTTTGAAAAAATCATGATTTTGCTCGTGATTTCCAAAATTTGCGCATGAGAAGAGTTTTTCACACCTATCGAGGAGTTTGATATGTGTTTGGGCCATAATAATCATTGTGACAAGTGTTGTGAGATCACGCAAAAAATCATTTGGGTAAGTTGCAGTTGTCAAGAGGTTAGAGGATATAGATCAGTTAAAAAACAATGATCCTACACGATGAGGATAATTTGCTATCAATTACATATTTACTAAATGCATGAAGATCACAGAAACCGTATGGAGACTTGGCAGTTCGTGGTTGAATAATGAAGATGGTTGGCTATTTAGGGTTTGCAGGGTAATTGTTTGGCGCAGTAGTGGCAGTTAGAGACACACTTAAAAAGGATATTGGACACCTGTGAATATAGGAAAGCTGATTTTTAGCAACCAAATTCATTATTAAGCCCGGTATGAAACAAATCACTGACATGCTCCATGAGTTCGGGTTCATTTTGACAGAGGATTAGTTATTGATGTTAACTAAGAATGTAAGTTTATGAACTTGGTTTTTTGCTCAATGCCAAATATTTTAAGTCAGTAGAATCGAGATACTTATCAATTTGTGAAGGAAAATTCATATCAAGGGTTTAGTTTTCTCAGCTTATGATTGACTGTTAAAATAAAAAACATTAAAATAGTTTTAAACTCTTTGCCGAAGAAAGCACAATTAAGGTCAATCACCCAGAATGAAGAGAAGTGGGAAAACAAATAGGGCTGAGCCTTCAGATATGTCTTGGGTTCAAACTTTCCCTAACTGTGCAAGGTTATTTTCAGAAGCAAGATGGTTGATTTTTTTGAGAAAATTGATGGCCATCATACAAAAGTTTCATACAAATTTGCTAAAGTATTAGACAAAGACATAGTCATATTTGATACCCTAAAAATTTAGTTGACCAGAGAGCTAATAGTAGAGGCTACAGGCATTCCTGATGAAGGTGAGTATTGGTTCAAGAAGGTACCTTTTACCTTTAATCTAGATAATTACTTGCTGCTAAATTTTATTGCAGACTGGGGTAAAGGAGTACATATACATAAGTTTAAATCGAAGTGGAGAGAACCAATCAAGATCTTTCAAAGCTATGTAACTTGTGAAGGAAGATAAGCCTTTGTGTTTAAATATCATTTCAGGTTTATGTAGAATTTAGATCATGAATCAAATATGAACCTCTCTTTGTTTTTCCTTAAGATTTTACCGAAGATGTCTAGCAGAGTAAGGGAACATCAAGATCATACTCAGTAGTCCATATTTCATCATTGTCTGATAAATTTAATCATAAGTACATTGCTCCAAAAGAAGGGAAAGACCTGGGACTATTTTTTATTTTGGTCTGGGTTTCAAAGTGAGAAGGAGGACCAATCAAACAAAAGACAGGTGAATAAATCATAGAATTTAGTCAAAAAATTGAAGAAAGAGGTCATAGTCGAAGAAGAAGAAAATAGTGTACAAGAAAGGTCTATGACCCAAAGGGTTGGAAAGACTGAAAATGAATAGCAGAATAAAGCTAATGAAGATGAACCATCAAAGGTTCAAATGCAGGATTTAAATCATGTAGAAAAAATCCTTAATGAAGAGGTAAACCAGGGAGTAGATGAAGACCTGTTATAAAAAGAACAACATAAATGAATACATTCAGAAATAAAGGAAAGTCCATTGATGGATAATGCTAGGGTTAGCAATGCACATAGTTCACAAGAGTAGTCTGAAGAAAGTTTGGTTTCACAAGAATTCAAAAGAAAGGTGGTTCAACTTGCAGCCATTAATCATCAAGGAAAAGCTTTGAGCATGCTAGGAGAGATAGGGGTAGGCTGGAGACCGAGGACCAAACCTAAGAATAAATTGAGATTGAACATGAAAAAGTATTTAAACCCTAAGTTATCTTAGGAGAAAATCACAGTAATAGAAGACTCTTCTTCCCAAGGAGAGTTAGAAGATGATGAAAGCTTGAATGTAAGAGAGATTAAAGGTAAGAAACATGTTCCTTTGAAGGATAATTCATCCTCAACTGAGACTAAAATTTTAGAGTTATTAAAGGAGGTTCGAAAGAAATTAAATGTAAGCCATCATCAGGATTATTTAATGGAGCAGCAATCAGTCATGACAGGTTTATGTGCAGATGAAGAAAGGATTGCAAAACCATCAACTAAATGCAGTTTGGAAGGTAATGAATCTCCAGGGGTTCCTGTGACTATGACAAAGCAACAATAGGAGGAGGATGAGAATATATTTAAGATATTGAAAATTTCCTGGATGCCAGAAGGACTGTGTTCAGCTTCAGAAGGAAAATGTATTGATTCTGAAAATGAGAACCTACAAAGAAGCATCAAATAGTATAAGTATCAGATGGAATCCCCGCATGAAACAAATGAAGGTTTAGTAGTTGCTAACAGAAGATTAAGAGAGGATTTAGAAGAGATTAATAGTCATTACCAATATTTAATTGCAGTCTCCAAGGAAGCATTGAAGAGGAAAAGATAGACACAAAGTCCATGTGCAAAGCTGAAGCAGACTGTTCAGGAAATAACTCAACAAAATTAGGAGTTTTTAAAAAGAATCGAAGACCTAGAGGTTGAGCAACAGAGAACTAGGAGGAAGACTCAAGCTTTGGAAGGGATATCCCTTTTGGAAGAGGCTACTAAATATTTGTGCAATGCTTTAAAGTGATAGTTGTTTTTAGTTAATTTTTGTAAAGAAATTAGTTTAGTTTGAACAACTTTACTTTGTTAAGTAATTCGATGGTATGACCTAAAAGGTAGTTATTCAGTTAGGTAACTATTTTTTATGTAACCAAGATAAAAGTAAGATGGTAGAATGAAGAGGGATTCGAATTTTTGTACAAGGGGAGGATTTTAGCTACTATACAGAGCTAAGTTTCAGAAACTCTTATGTATTTTGGATTACTGATTATGTTATATATGCAAACTATAAGCCCTTTTTATCCTATCTGCTAGTTTCATTTCTGATTAGTGTGATCACTCATTTTATAAATCCATTTCTTGTTTAAGGTTGTTTCTCATGGAATTCTTGTGAACTGTGGATGAAATTCAGTAATGTGTTTATGTTTTTTATGTTTTATGATTCATATATGATACATCTCAATCTTTCATTGTTGCATGATTTAGTGTTTGTCTTAGCCTTATGAGTTTTACCCTCTTGTTTACAAACTGCAAAACCAAAACCTTAAAAAACCTATTTTTCTTAATTTTATTTATTGAGATTGTGTTGGATTGTTCTTTAGTAGCCTGAGAAAAATTTATGGCACTAACACATGGGAAATGAAGAGTCATTTTGGAGCTAGTGAGACACTTGGACTAGATTCCCTAGCTCTATGACAACAATGATGAAGATGCTATGACACCTATGACACAAATAAGATTTGAAGGCTTACATCTGATATATATGACATGTCAGGTCAAAATAGAGCATCCAAGAGAGCTCTCATGTGAGTTGCAGAATCCCAATGGGTTCCTACTCAATTTGGGGGAAGATGGAAGGCTAGGAAAGGGAGGACACATGGAAAATCTTGAGCCCACACCCAAATTCGAATTGTCTTGAGTTTGTGGATGGATTGGGATACTTAGAAGTCTAAGGATGGTTATAAAATAAAGGAAGAAATGAAGAGAATGGATTTTGTATCAGTTGTGTGAAATTGACATTTGTGAATTGTGAGAGCTGGTGGATGACTGGTTTTCTTGCCTTAGCCAATTTCGAGGGTGAAAGATTCCCATCCAAGTTGGTGTTTGGAGAGGCCACTCAGGTCTTTCATGGAGATTGAATGGAGTCATAAGTTACAGGTTCAATCTACAGCATCTCATGGACATATCTAGTTCATCTTGTTCTTCCTTTTATCTCAAGATTTCTCACCATATTTCAACTATATGGAGTGAGGCGCACTAGGTGAGCTATTCATCTCTTTGAGGGAGATTCTCTTTCTCCAGTATTTTGTATTCTGATGTAAATTATCTTATATTTAATTTCAGAAATATCTCAAGTTTAAATTCAAATAAATCGCATGTATTATTGCTCAATAATGAAGAAACGGTGCCATTTCCCCACTACCTTGTTGTAAACTCTTGTAATCTTGATGGATTCGAATGGATATATAAATATTGATGTTTTATGAAGGAATGGAATGTAATTAAATTATATCATGGGTTTCATGTTCAGTAACTGATAATTTCTAGCCATTGGGTCGAATTTCATAGCAATTGGAGCAAACTACACCTCATTTCCCCAAGGGTCCAAAACTAGTTTTTTATATCTGATTGAAAAAAATTATAACAGCCATGGGAGGCCGATTGGTTATGAATATGAGTCTCTTATAATGTATTCTACACATAACCTACTTAAATTTAATAATTCAAGTGGTTTTCTACACATTTGGGAAGCCATTTCTACCACTTACCTCGGGGGGATTTGAGCCCAAAATTGCCAGTAAAATCATCTATCCTGTTCAGAATTTAGTACATACTTGAAGAAATGATTGGAAGGCCATAATACATCCCTGAAAATAATAATTAATTTATTATATCATTCATACACCTTCTTTGAATATTTGGGAGAAATTGGGCTAATTTGGAGACCAAGACACTAAAACTAGTCAAGAGCCAAAATTGTGAAAAAATTCGAAAATTGGGCATTTTGGTAAAAAAATTAAAAAGGGACATTACAAATGGTATCATAGAATGATCTTGGAACCTGATGTGGTCTCATATTTATTAGTACAATAATTCAAGGACCACCATTATATATTGAAACCAAAAGTGCTTTGGTTGAAGAGGGAAAAAAACAAGTAGGAGAAGAAGGCAAGTTTTTATGGAAACTATGACTAGGGATGAAAAGGGGACCTCATATGATGGTGAGGAGATAATAAAAATAATGGAACATATTCTTGAAGACATGACCAAGAATATTATGAAAGGATTCTAAATTTTGGCTATCCAAAGTTGGAAAAAATATATTGCTTTTAAGAAAACCAAGGGGAAAAATGCATCATCTTGCTTGAAGGAGCAAAAGGAGGATACCTATGAACCACATAGTTCTGAAATAGGTGAAGTATAAGAAGTAGTACATGAAGAGGATAGAAATTCACTCCCAAGTGACTCTGAAAAATATGAAGACACATCACATGAGTATGAAGAAGTTTCTATTGAAAATATTGAAGATAATTTTGAGACACATTCTACCTTGGAAATGAAACAAAGAGAATCTAATGATGGATGATTCAACTATGAAGGAGTACCTATTGATGGGTGCTCACAACTCTATGTTGGTGACATTGAGATCACTTTTCAAAGTGTTTCTGCAAGCCAAACTTCCATTAAACATGAAAATAAAGACCTTGTATCAGTTAACGAAGAAACAAGATCAACTTCCCCATAACCACTTGAGCTTCATGAAGTTGGTCCAAGCAATAAGGAAGAAGATGAGGAGGTTAATTTGTAGGAACCTCATTTTCTTGAAGCGTCCTTAAAGATGAATTAAAAGAAGATCCAAGAGGCCCTTAGGATACTCCATGACACTCAAGCATTGGTATCAAATTCTTTTTGGAGAGATACTTCCTTCGAGGAGCCATCCTTCCTTGAAGACATGGAGAAGATTCAAAGAGCAATGTGCAACATCAAAGGTCATTTCATGTATTTGATTTTTGATAGAAAAAATGCCATTGAGATTAGTGAATGGTTACATTAATCCTACTTGAATAATAATGAAGTTATTCATAAGCTCACAATTCAAAATGAGCAACTTCTTAAAAAGTTGCAAGACACTTGTTTTTCCTCCTATGTTTTAGATTGTCAAATGGTAGATAGTTTGGAGGATTCTCATGACATGGTGGATCATGAGAAATGGGGAAATTTGAATGTGGTTGATGTGTTTGAATATGAACTTAAACAGATCCAAACACTTGCTGTGGTGGAAGAGGAACTCGAATTGTCTCTTGATGAAGGTTATGCAATTTTTAAAGCAGCGTATGATTCCTCTACATCGGAACCAATCTATGACAAAGGTTTCACACTTTTGAAAGCATTGCATGATACTACCCATATGTATCATTCCCATTATGAAAATTCTGCACTTTTTGATCATTTGGGTGAGTTAGTTCATTCTCCTACATCCTACCATTTCATGTTTTACAGCATTAGTCTCAATGAAGTATGGGTGAAAGGGTTCTTTGATGGTTCCACATGAGGAGTATGGAACTCCTAGACTTAATTTTTATGATGACATGGTTGGAGCATACTCTTATTCACATTTGCAGCAGAATCCTTTGTTACTTTATGATGATGCACATCTACATGGATGCACCTATGATATGCATTGGAGTCACTAAAGACTCATGATTTTTCTTGCTCAACACTTGGTTCATTTGATGTTGGAGGAACTTCATCCAACAATGGGGTGAATAGATTTATGATTGGAGAAAATTTGTGTTTCCAGCCAAATACTTTGTTATATCTTTATGATTATCTCATTCATGTATGTATGGGTGAGACTTCTTTGAGACATTTGAAGTCTCCTTGTTTTTTTTTCTCATTATTTGGTTCAAATTTGAGTGGAGATTCTTCATTCACTTCTTGGATGAAAGAACACATGGATGATTATTATTTTGATGCATATTACATTCTTTGGGAGAAACATTATAGGACATGGGATCCTCACCTATGTCATTGGAGCAGATTTTATTGGTCACTTGAAGCTTGTATGCACTTGGAAAATCGTGGTATACTTACTTGGAGGTATAAGCACTTTCATGATTTTTTGATGAGGCACCTCCTTGATGTACATTTGTATTATGTTGTTATGTACTTCGATGATATATATTATATACTCATGATATTTGGAAGAATGCATACAATGAAATGGGATCCTAGAATTCTCTTTCCGAATGGTATGGGTTGGTGAGCACTCTTAATTTTTGGAGTGCAATACAAGCAATGGGACCCTGGGATGGTTTTTAGTCCCATTGATTTCAATTTTTTTGGGAAACAAGCAGTATGGTGGATGGATCCCCAACTTAATAAAGTTATTTTAATCAAAGTAGTGCAATAGCAAGCATGGTGGTTCCTCTAAAAAATATTCCAAAAATATTCATGGAATCTCAAAGACTCAAAGTTGGGAAACTCAGTGGCAACTTCAAAGAATGATACAGAAAGCAGGTTCTTCAACACCCATGTTTGAAATTGCTTGAGGACAAGAAATATTGGGAGGACAAGAAATATTGGGAAGGGAGTATTTTTCATGTCCCAAATTTTGCATTGGGTCACAATGGCCTAATCACACTTTCTATATTCATGAGATTTTGTCAAATTGGTGCTAAGGGTCAAATAATTGCCAAGGAGGAAAATTACTAGTTTCCTAGGTTAGGGGTGGAAGCTTTGGGATATGGAATAGGTGGGACAATAAATGATGTTTGAACATTAGAATGGAATAAATATTTAATAAAGGATCTAAATAAATAAATAAAAGTGGCAATTGATCATGAAGACACATGGATAATGTGGGACCCACACAAGCTAGAAATTTGGTACCAAATGGAAACCTCCTCTTGCAATTTCGAATATATGGGAAGCCTAAAGGTTCTTGGATGATTTATAAGGTTAATAAACTTGAACATATGCATCATAGGTCGAATTTTGGAAGAAATGTAACTTACATGGGAAATGAAGAGTCATTTTGGAGCTAGTGAGACACTTGGACTAGATTCCCTAGCTCTATGAAAACAATGATGAAGATGCTATGACACCTATAACACAAATCAGATATGAAGGCTGACATATAACATATCTGAAATGTCAATTCAAAATAGAGCATCCAAGAGAGCTCTCATATGATTTGGAGAATCCCAATGGGTTCCTACTCAAATTGGGGGAAGATGGAAGGCTAGGAAAGGGAGGACACATGGCAAATCTTGAGCCCACACCCAAATTCGAATGGGATTGATTTTGTGGATGGATTGGGATCCTTAGAAGTATAAGGATTTTTATGAAATAAAGGAATAAATTAAGAGAATGGCTTTTGGATCATTTGTGAAATTCTCGTTTGTGAATTGTGAGAGCTAGTGGATGACTAGTTTTCTTACCTCAGCCAATTTCGAGGGTGAAAGATTCCCATCCAAGTTGGTGTTTGGAGAGGCCACTCAGGCATTTCATGGAGCTTAAATGGAGTAATAAGGTACAATTTCAAGCTAAAACATCTCATGGACATATCAAGTTCAGCTTTTTCTTCCTTTCATCTCAAGATTTCTCACCATATTTCAGCTCTATGGAGTGAGGTGCACTTGGTGATCTATTCATCTCTTTGAGGGGGCTTCTCTTGATCCAGAATTTTGTATTCTGGTGTAAATTCTCTTATATTTAATTTCAGAAATTTATCAGGTAAAAATTCCAAGAAATCTCATGTATTATTGCTCAATAATGAAGAAACAATGCCATTTCCCCACTACCTTGTTGTAAACTCTTGTAATCTTGATGGATTCGAATGGATGTACAAAATATTGATGATTTATGAATGAATGGACTGTAATTAAATTATATTATGGGTTTTATGTTCAGTAACTGATAATTTGTGGCCATTGGGTCGAATTTCATAGCAACTGGAGCAAACTACACCTCATTTCCCCAAGGGTCCAAACCTAGTTTTTTTTAAATCTGATTGAAAGAAGTGATAACAGCCATGGGAGGTCGATTGGTTATGAATATGAGTCTGATAATGTCTTCTACACATCCCCTGATTCAATTTAATAATTTGAGTGGGTTTCTGTACATTTGGGAATCCATTTCTACCACTTACCTCAGGGGGATTTGAGCCCAAAATTGCCAATAAAATCATCTATCTTGTACAAAATTTAGTACATAATTGCAGAAGTGATTGGAGGGCCATAATACATCCATGAAAATAATAATTAAGTTATTATATCATTCATACACCTTCTCTGAATATTTGGGAGCAATTGGGATGATTCGGAGACCAAGGCACTAAAACTAGTCAAGAGCCAAAATTGTGAAAAATTATGAAAATTGGGCATTTTGGTAAAAATTTAAAAAAGGGAAATTACGTTAATTTTGTTTTTGATCTTGTCAATCATCCCTTTCTAGTCAGCATCCATTTTCTCCATTTTAATATTGGGATCCCAATGTAATTGAAGGAATTATTTTTTACGTTTCCTTCAAATCCAAGGGTCCTTTCTATCTTTTCCAAAGTTCTAGGGGGCAGTTCCATCCATAAAATTTTGACATGGTTGAGTTCACTTTGTCATCAGATGCTTTAAGGAAAGTAGATAGAGAACATTTGAACCTCTTTGTGATTATAGTAGATGCTCCTCCTAATAGAATGGTATCGTCAAAAAGTTGCGCATGGTTGAAAACGTTTACTCCTCTAGCTATCTTCAATACTTTTAGATCACCAGACTCTTGCAAATGATGTGGCTTTCTACTCATAGATTCAACCACCAAGAGGTAAAGGAATGGGGACATAGGTCAGCCTTATCGAAGGCCCCTGGTTTCCTAGAATAATTTGGTAGGTCTACCATTTGCTAATGGTGTGATCCACACGCTGCTGATATGAGATTTTGCCCATCTTAAAAATATTTTAGAGAATCCAAACTTGGACATGATTTTAAAGAGAAAAAATGATTTACTCTATCGAATGCATTATCCATGTCCAGTTTAATAGCCATACCTTATTTCTTTCTTTCCAATTTGGAGTGTATAGATTCATGAATGATAATAATATTGTCAAGTATCTAACACCCCGCTACAAAACCCCCTTGTGAATATGAGATGAGGTGGCCCATGATGCTTTTCATTCTAGTGGCCAATATTTTCAACAGGATTTTATACAAAGTGTTGCATAATGAAATTGGCTTGAAGCTACCAAGCGATAGAGGACTCTTTTCTTTTGGAATTAAGGCCAAGAAGGATGAGTTAGTGGCCCCACCGATCTTGTCTTTTTAACTTGTCTAGTTTAGCATTTTTTTCAGATCTTCTTTTATAATATCCGTCTAGTCCAGGTGCTTTATCAGCATGGAGTGACCATATTGCATTTCTTATCTCATATTCCATAATAGGTTTTGCAAGCTCTCTATTCTCAGCATCATTAATGAGCGAGGGTATACCAAGGAGGAGGTCTACTTGTGCTTCCATATCTGTCTCTCTTGTGTTCGCGTAGAGCTCTTGAAAATGATTGAAAGTGTGTTCCTTTAATTCATCCTTCCATGTTATCTTATTCTGATATTTATCTTTCAGATCCTTGAGGACATTGTAACTTTGTTGAACCTTGGTTGCCCTATGTAAGTACTCAGTGTTGCTATCTCCTCCTTTCTACCACATCTGGCTGGGCTTTAGTCTCCAAACCTCTTCTAACTGCCTTACAACGTTTAAATTTTTTTATGTTCATCTCTATCTTCTGCTTCAAATACACCGAGAGTCACCTCGTCCACTTCCATATGGGATTGTAGAGTGGCTAGATCACTTTGAATTTTAATTTTGTGATTGTTTGGATTCTTAAAACCTTCTTTGACCCATATATTTAGGGCATATCGCATTGATCTTAGTTTTGATTCCCAAATGTAGTTGGGAAACCGAAGTATTGTAGGTTCCAATCCTTTTGAATTAAACCTAGATTTTTTTCATCATGCAACCAAATTGGGTTGAATATGAAAGGAATAGCCCCAAGATTTATTGGAGGGGATAAAATCAGAGAGATTGGCTTGTGATCTGAGATTGCTGAAGGGAGAGAGAGAGAGGTTGGGAGGAGGTATTTTTACAGGAAGGAAAAACTTACCACGTATCTATCTAGCCTAGCCACTACATGTCCAATTCGAGTTCTTCTATTGCTCCATGTGTACTTTATGTTCTTAGAAGGAATGTCCAACAGATATAGATTCTCCATCAAGTCCTCCATATTCTCACCAAAAGGGTCCCCGAACTTTGTTCCTCCATGTTTCTCAGATTGTGACTTAATGGTATTGAAGTCCCCAGCAATGATAAGGTGTTTTCCTCATAGATCCTCCTTTATTTTAGTGAGATATTCCCAGAACACTATCTTGTCTCTGTAATGTGTTGGCCCATATACATTACAAATGTATAAAGAAGTTAAATCCTCCTTTTCCTGAATTTATGTCAATAGCCAATGATGGATTTCCCTAGTTGATTTGACCAAAAATTTACCTGAGATTATGGTGGTTATTCCCCCAGACGCTCCTCTAGCGATTATGGCTTTACCTTTGATATTTTTCCAGAAAAGACATGAGTGTCATAGCCTCCACATTAGAAAATTTTGTCTCTTGGAGTAGCAGTATGTCAGGCCTCTTGGATTTGATTATCTCTTTTATTGCTTCTACTTCACTTAAGCCTCCCATACCCCTGCAATTCTAAGATACAGTTTTCATGATTTCTTTATTGATTGAGATCATGTGATCTACCATCTTTTTTTGTCCCTCCTGGATTTTTAGGATACTGGGGAAGTTTCGTTTCCTCGATACTTCTCTGTCTCCTTAGTTGTAACTCTCTTTCTCTTGTTCGCTAAGGTATCTTTACAACTTTCTTCCTCTGGTGCTTGGTTCCAAGGCTATGCCATGTGATTCCTAATATCCTTGTGAAGGCGATCATTATAAGGAGAAACCCTGTAGCGTGACTTTTCTATGTTTTACCATCTCTGCCCAAATACCCCGTGGTGTTGTAGACCCTTCAAGGGATATTTCGTTCCTTTAATTCCCGGGAGAAAGAGGAGGTACACTCATGGATGCATGGATCTCTTATTCTTCTATTTTTGCTGATATTATTTCCAAGGGTGTGATTTCTCCCTCTTCCATGTGCAATGGCTGGCATTCGTTACTGGTCGAGGCTTCTTTTCCTTCTTTAGGATTTTCCTTTCTTATCTTTGGTTGCACCTCACTTGATACTGGAGGAATTTTTCTTCCCCTTTTTGTTTGTTGCCATCCATCCTCTTAATTTTTTTCTGATGTTTCTTGAACTACATTTGGGAAATTTTTAACAAAATGACTGTACTCGTGGGGCACTTCTTGCACTTGAAAGGTATCTATTCGTAATATACCTTTTTCATGTGTTCCCATCCATCCATGTATAGATTTATGGCTTCTGGCAAGCCTTTCTCTAGATCTACTTCTACACAGATCTTTGCACAAGAAAACAAATGGCCCTTTGGTTCCGCTTTGTCAATGTAATTTCCAAGAGAGTTCCCTATTGCTTGTAAAGTTTCATCATTCCAGTAGTGCAAGGGGAGATGTGGGAGGAAAACCCAAACTGGGACCGTCGATGGAACATCCTTTTTTGGGTCAAATGATAGGCTCCAACAACTTATATATAATCCACGAGGACCCTTGAAGTAGGGTCCTCTCCTGAAGATGAGATCTCTATCAGCTCTGTTTTCAAACAAGAAGGTAAAAAAAACCCTTTCCATAGAAACAATGTTACAGACCCCTAGAGATCAAGGGAATCCAATTTTTGTTTATCTAGACGTCCATAGTTTTTGGTGAAGTCCAAATTCCAATAAAATGACCTATCAGACCTTTCTCACTCGGTGCTAGGGCTTCCGGTCTTGAAGTCGTAGACGTGATCTAGATTCGAGGAGTGACTGCACGCTTAAAAAAGTTCACATCACTAGATTCAAGGGAAGACAGAGGTGGGGGATATGTGGTATCCACCAAATCCTTGAAGGATTTATCTAAAATTCTTTGATGCTCCTTCGGACTAGGATCTAGGGGTGGATCCATTCCAGAAGATTCCCTAGAAGAGTGTAGCTCTCCCGAAACAGGATCAGTAGACCTCGTGTTCAATCATGACGTAGATCTATCAAATATTCACAAGTTTTAGCTATGTGAAGCTGCACTCCCTGATCCCCAACCTGTGCTATGCGTGTTTGAGGAAGCTCTCCTCGCTGATCACTGGAGGCTGATCTCCATGCTTATCGTTGATCGCAGAGGCTGATCGCAAAGGAATGACAATAGTATTTAACATTTGTTGAAAATATGTAACTATATGAATTTATTTAAAATGACAAATTATTTATAGATGAATTTATTTAAAATGACATTGTTTACCATGAAATAAAAGTTTGCTGATTTTGTTTTGTATTTATTATGCTTTTTATTTATTTATAATATTATTTTGAATTTGAGTAAAATGTATAATCTAAATAATATGTATTTTCATTTAAACTTGTATTTGTATTTTTTATGATTTGAATATCATATAATTCATTAAATGAAATACAAAATTTAAATTACATATTTTAGTTTTTATACTATGATTTTTTAATTTTAATAAAATAGATAATGTGTGTATTTTATGTGTTTTTTTTAATGTAAACAACTTTTATCATTTAAAATTTCCATGTAATTTGGTATAATTTAAATATGATATAATTAATTAAATTAAATAAAAAACAAATTAAATTATAGGAAAATTAGAATTGTATTTATAATTATATATTTTATTGGTTGAAATTTGTAACTATATGAATTTATTTAAAATGACAAGTTATTCATGATGAAATAAAAAAATTAGTGATCTTTTTGTAAATTGTTTTTACCAAAATGGATAGCAAGTTTTATATTAAAACAAAGGATAACACCCCAAAATATAGAAATAAAATTCCAAGACAAAAACACAATGCTTGCCTTTCTAGAAACCATATAGTCATAGCATTCAATATCTCAAAATTTTCAGTCTTTCTTCTAGCATCTATCTTTTACTGCTAATGTTTAAACTATATAATGAATTGTCCTATCAAAAGATAAAAGTGCAGTGCATAACCTCCCTAGAAATGGAAACACCTGGAACCTGGTCTTTGATTTTTATCTACCGTGGGATGAAGGAGGAACCCTCAGATGAATCTCTTTTCCTTTGTTATTGCCATAGAAACTCAACATTTTGTTCTAGATTTGATTTTTCATTGTCTCCATTTGGTCTTCATTTTTATCACAATGGTACTTTAGCAAGTTTAGTTGAAGCTAAAGTAAACTAATCATCCTTATAGAAAGTTTAGCAAGTTTAGTTGGTATAATGATGTTCATTATATCTTTGCTAATCATTTTCCTTCTGCCACTCTTGACAATTCTTCTTGTCCCAGAGGTCCCTTTCCATTCCAAACATCTTTTGTTTGAGCCTATGAAGACTCCTAATTAAATGATGGATTGCATGCCTTGTGTTGTAGAAATCCTCACCATCATTGTCCATATCGGTTGTAGGTCGGATGCTTCTCTTCACCTCCTTTGTGGAGATATTCCACGGAAGGCTTTTGAGACCAGAATTGAGTCTACAGAAAGCATTTGACATCTTATTTTTTCTTCGATTTTGGATATAAATGCGATGAGAAATAACCTTTCCATATACAATCTTAGTAATTAAGGCTCATCCCACCTTATATCTCTCGTACCTCCCCGTGAAGGAATTCCAAATACGCATGCTAACTCTACATGAGTATGAAAGTTGCAACATGTGTGGATGGAGAGCATCCATAAACTTGGCCATATAAATAAGATATACAAGTGGAAAGGTAAAAGTGAATATAGAGACAAGTACATTAGAAGTAATTGCATAGAGATGGATAACATAATAACAAATCAATAGGTACTAAGCAAATGGAATCATTTATAATGGATCGAAGAGTTTTCACTCTTGAATTTACAGAGGTTATTATGAAATGATTTATTTTCTCAAGTGAAGGATGTTGAGTATGGTTGTCATTGATGTCAAAGGAGGTCAATAATGACAAAGGAATAACCAAGGATATGATGGCAGGGAAAACTCCGTGAAAGATAAAAGAATAACAAAGGAAATGACATGGCATGTATGATGATGTGGCATGTGTGTTTAGGCTGCAAAGAACTTGTTCAACTATTGAAACTCTTAATCAAAATTGGAGTTCATTAATGAAAAAGGAATAACAAACGAAGTGATGATGTGGCATATGGAATGTATGATGAGGTTGTAAACTCATACATGATGATGTTCTAGTCCTCTTATGAAGTCATTGTTACAATTTGACACCATTCTGTAAAAGTATGGAAACTTGCTGAAACTATGAAATTTTGAGTAAGTGATGGAGAAATAGTCTAAGTTTCTCTTTGGAACTCTCGCCATATATCATGGATTAATGATAAAAATGATCTAAGAGTATAAGGCTATAACTTGTTGCTTGTGCACGTGACCATGATCTCATCTTGTTTTAAAATTTCTTTAAAAAAAAGTTACGAGCCCTCCAAAATGAGGTTTCAGATTGAAATTGGCTGAAGCTCCAGCTAAAACACTAAAAAGAAAATTTGGGTAAGTAATGGAAAACCGATCTAAAATTCCCTAGTAAAATGCTCACCATTTTTTGTAGGATACTGATAAAAAATATATGAGGTCATCAAAATTTATTTTTGTTGATGTGTGCATATGACCATGGTATCAGTTCCCCTAAAAGGCGCTTGAAGAAAAAGTTACGGGTCTTCCAAAACAGGGTTTCAGACTGCTTTGCACTAGTTCTGTAAAACTTCCTAAGTGGCCTTTGGAAAATGTCTACTATTTCCTGTACATGATGGATTAAATTATTTTGAAGGTAAATCATCTATATTGCTGATTGGTGCATCTAACCATATCTTCAATTTGTCAAAAGGTGTATGAAGATGAAGATATTATTCTATCAAAAGAGCATTCTGGCTTGATTTTCATTGTTTCAATAAAATATCAAAATGTTAAAACCAATTATAAAAGGACATTTTGAAATACACGCCAGAAGCTGTGATTATGTAGATAAATTTATATAATGGTATGGATATATTATTTTGTGAACTATCCATATATTCATGGTTTTATTTCTCCATTTGGTGATCACATGTGTGAGAAATAAACATGCTAAATTAAGAAAAAATATGGAAAGCAAGATAGTTCAGGCATTTCCAGAAAACATTTTTATGCATAATAAAAGAAAAAAATATGCCTGCACAGTCTATGAAAGGTAATGCATGTAGATATTGTGAAAGAATGATGCCTGCATATTTAGTGGAAGATGTTGAGAATAATATGTGAATATTATGCCTGAAAGACGCTCATAAACAATGACTTCCATTTTAATTAAAGTGCATGTTTATAAAAAAAATTAAGATAATGAAGCATTATGCAATAAACATAAAATCAGAGAATATTATTATCATAAATAAAACAGATTTAATAACAAAAAAAGTTAATTAATGAAAGGAGATGATAGTGAAAAGGTGCATTTGGTGAAAGGATATGATCTTCAAATGAAAAGACACATGTTTCCAATAATGAAGAGATATGATGAGGTGGGTGTTAAAAATATATAAACAGAAGTTTGAATTGGAAGAAAGGTGTCTCTGTGATCCAGATCTATGTAGCAAAGCAAAATAAAAATTCCAAATAAGGAAAACCAATGATAGGGTTGAAAACATAAAGAAGACCTAGAAGTCTGATGAAAACAAATTAGAGTGGCAGGGTGGTGCTAGGGCAGGAAGTGAGATTACAAGGGGTCATAGCCTTCTTCCAGTAGAAGCTGGAAAACAGGGTGTCATTGCATCCTTGTCTGTAGTAGTAGGAATAAGAAATGGGGTGTTCTAGCATCCTTGTCTATTGCAATAGGAAAAAACTAGGGTGTTGTAGCATCTTTCCTCTAGTAGCAGATAAACAATTTTGTAAAATTCATCTTATTAATGAGTTTGAGTTTGTGGTTTTCTCTTTGAGGTTTCCACGATAAAAAATATGTGTCCTAAATTGTTTGATTCTTTGTGTATCTTGTGTTAAATGTTTTAATAAAATAAAAATAAGGCAATATTGATTCACCCACCCCCCCCTCCTCTCAGTATTGGTGGATAATCTTGTCCCTGAGGTCCCTTTCCATTCCAAACATCTTGTGTTTGAGCCTATGCAGAATCCTAATTAAATGATGGATTGAATTCCCCGTGTAGTATAAATATTCACCATCATTGTCCATATCGGTTGTAGGTCTAATGTTTCTCTTCAACTCCTTTGTGGATATACTCCACCGAAGGATTTTGGGACCAGAATTGAGTCTACAGAAAGCATTTGACATCTTATTTTTTCTCTGATTTTGGCTATAAATGCGGTGAGAAATAAGCTTTCCATATACACTCTCAATAATTAAGGCTCATCCAACCTTATATCTCTCATACCTCCCCACGAAGGAATTCCAAATATGCATGCTAACTCTACATGATTATGAAAGTTGCAACATGTGTGGATGGAGAGCGTCCATAAAATTGGACATATAAATATGATATACAAGTGGAAAGCTAAAAGTGAATCATAGAGACAAGTAAATTAGAAGTAATTGCATAGAGATGTATAACATAATAACAAATCAGTAGGTACTATGAAAATGGTATCCTTTATAATGGCTCGAAGAGTTTTCACTTTTGAATTTACAAAGGTTATTATGAAATGATTTATTTTCTCAAGTGAAGGATTTTTGGTTCTCAAAGAATGAACCATGATTATACTTTAGAAATTACTCTATATATATCAAAAGGCTAAAGATTTTTTTTTATTATTCCATTTCCCAAAATGGAAATGAGTAAATTGGGTACATTACAAGTGGTATCGAAGTAGAGTAACAACAATATGACCTAATGGAATTGCTAACATACATGTATGTTGTGTACTCTGTGAATTATTCATTATGAAAATTCCTACAATAAGAATTTGTTTTATTGGCATGCATATTATAACAAGAATAAGTTAAGTTGGTATACTTAAAGGTTGTTGACTCAGTTTACGAACTATAGTCAAAAGCAAGTAAAAGGGATAACATAGGTTGAATATGCATAATCTGAGGTAATGATTGCTCTATTTAAATTTACATGCATGATAAATAATGTTTACATTATAGACACCATGATTACATCTTAGGCGTGTCAGTACTAAAAAATATATGCAAATGAATTTTAATGCATTGTGATGTTAACAGTAATGTAAATTGGCTTAACTATGCAAAGATATGCTCATGATATTTTCACATGTATAATGATGAAATAAATTTAGTAGTAGTACAAAAATTTTAATGTATATTTAAGGTTATAGAAAGTAAGGTATGAATTATGATTAAGGTGCAAGTCACTGAAAGGTACGTATAAGTATAATTTCATCCAAGTTTGTCAAGAAAGTAATGCATTAGATTATGCAAAGGAAAATTTTGTTGCATCAAGATTTTATGGGAACACAACATAAGAACTTGATGTTATATTCTATGTATCAATTTATGATGACAAATATATTATAATGTAAACATCTTCTTGAAATAGGCTATGAGTGTAATTGTATAGGTACACATGATTGCAACAAACACCGCAAAATGGAAATTGGTAAGATAATTGAAAGCAAAAGCTAAATTCCTTGCTGGGAAAAGGTAACTTCTAGAGTGAATATGATTTCTTGATTATTCTTAAAATTTAGTTAAGATGTTTTTAAAAGGTTATTATATGAATAATCAATTGCATTTAATGAAAACATAGTTCAGGTGACTCGATGTGCCACAAATATATTGAAAAAGAAAAATAATAAGAAATACTCAGTGGATTTGGAAATTGAATTACTTGTGTAACATCCCCTTTGTTACTCTGATTCTTCGGTAACAAAAAAGTACAAGGTAAATGTAGATGTGAAAATTTGTGGTGAGAAGCTCAAAGTTGGTAAAAGAATTGTAAGTTATGTTTATGTATTTTCCTAACTTAGTAATTTTATCATGTAGATTAGGAGACAGTATATCTTGACACGGATAAACAATAGGGGCATGAATCCACTATGGAGAGAGGTAATGGTTGGGAAGCTATGAGTTGATGGCAAGCGTCCTCTTAATGCTTCAACCACTAGAAGAAAAGTGAATAATGGATATTCACTTTGGAACCTATAAGAAAAAGGATCACTGAAAGATAGACAAGCACAACCACACAAAAGAACACAAAGATTTATCCTAGGAAACTCTCATGGGGAAGAAAACCCAGCAAAATTTCCTCTATATAAGATCTATCAAAAGTACAAGACAAGACCCCAAATAGGTGTGCCTTCCTCCATCATTTATATATCTCTCTCTCCTGTGCTCTATACACAAGTGAGTGTGTGTTCAATTGAGGAACAAATATCCTTTATTTATACTATTTTTGTCACTTGACTTTTAACCTAACAAGTCGACCCCACTTAACTAACTGGGTCGACTTCACTTAGGAAGACACAATACAATATTATATTATATTCATAAGGGTACTATTGACCCAACTTACAATGGAGGATTTACCTCATGACTCTATGATGGCCAATTACAATAGTAACACCCCGATGGAGGTGTTATAACTAGATCTTGTTCTTAGTTTATCTGTTCTTTTTGTCCTAATTTTCAACCATTGGTTTAAAATGATTTTACATTTTATGTTGATTTTAGGAACTTTTGACAATCAGTAAATTTTTTTGGATTTAATGCTTTTAATGGTTGAATTATTTCATTAATTTAGTTTTAAGGTTTGTCTTTTGGACTTATTAGTTAATATGTATATCTTTAAGCTTTCAAAAAATTATAATAAAAGTTTATTCCAAGTTTTCTTTATAATCTAACCCTCATTTTTTAGTCCTTTGTCAAATATTTTCATGAGGAGATTCATGTAGTAGCTCTGTTTTCCTGTTTTTGTCATTATAATTAGGAGCATATTACGAGGTGATGGAAACAAATCCTGGAAAACAAAAAGAGGTTTTTGTCCAAAACAGACTCATTCACAAAAACCTCTCTTTGTTTTGCAACAGCTATTATTTTTTTAGAGATTTGAATTCATCTTTGTGGCCAATTTTTCAGGGTTTGAATTATTTAATAACTTCATATTTTAGTCACAAATTTTCAGCACGTATTCCAATCAATTGAAGGTGAATTTTTAAAAACCAAGAGAGGTTTTTGTTCATAACAGACTAATTTAACGAAACCTCTCTCATTTTTTTAACAAGTGTCCCGTATAGAGAGATATGAAGGCATCTTTGAGACCCAAATTTTCAGAAATTTGTCAAATTTCCCCAAATCCGATTTGTTATTTTTGGGTTAATTGTCTTTAAAGATTTTGAGTTATCATGTAACTAATTGTTGTAACTATTTCAAATTTTGACCTAGAAGGTAGTTATGGAACTAATTTACTTTTGTAATGATAAAAGGAAGACAAACATACAGTTTTGAGGGGGAGATTTTTCACTCAAGGAGAGGCTTTTGGAGCTTTGATTTCTCAAGCTAGCATTTATAACTCTTATGTAAGTGGATGACTATTATTGATTATATATAAATTGATAAGCCCTTTTACCTGTCATGCTTTTTTAATTTCTGATCTAGTTGATTGCTCAGTCTATAATTTCATTTCTTGTTTAAAGGTTTATTCATGTAAATGCTTGTAGCCTGTGGGTGGAATTGGTATTTCATGTGTAATGCTTATGGATTATTGGGATGTGTTTGATCCCCAGTTTATCCAACTTGCATTATTCAATTCTGTATTAGCTTGTGGATGTTTATTTCCTCCTTGCTGATGAAGTTTTTAAAACCAAAACCACAAACAAAAACCCTAAAAACCTATTTTACTTAGTTTTATTTTATGAGATTATGTTGGCTTGTTCTTTAGTAGTCTGAGAACAATTTATGGCACTAACATATTTGGCACCATTGCCAAGGACAAAACTGAAGTATATCTTCCCCGGGATATCATTATTCATCTGATTTTGAGAGGTGAACAAAGTCATAAAATGTTTTAGACTATAATTTTTCACCGGCGACTCCACGATTAAAGATTCCACTGTAAGGAGAATTTTGTTGACAAAAAAATGAAGAGGCCAAATGGAAAGACTGGGTATCAGCTTGTTACTTTCCTCCATGAGGTTTTGTTCTTATTCATCAGTTCTTTTCTGTCTTTCCCATTGCATGTCAAAAGAATTATTTTTTGTTTTGTCTATTCTAATGATCATAAACCTTCAGGTACATATCCCTCTTTGGAAGAAGAAAATATGCATTCTTCTTATTTTATTAATGTTGATCCTATTCCTTCATTTGAAATACATGTGCAACATGATATACATATACCCATATCTCTTGAACCTAATTATTTTGGTCATCTTGTAGAGAATAAAGCTGATATATTACATTCTACCATCACTGCTAAAACTTGCGAACAGCTTGTTGAACCTCATTTTCAACTCACAGATTTCAGTCTAGACTTAGACAGAAGATGTTTAAACCTCTTAGGCTTCCATCTCTCTTACATCCTTACCCTTCCTACTTTAATGAATATCTTCCCCATTTTACTGGAAAAGACCATATTAGTGCAGAGAAGCATTTAGGATCTTTTCACAATTTCATTGATAATTTTGAAATCATGCATGAGGATGTTGTCATGAGGTTATTTTCAAAATCCTTTGCTGGAGATGTTGGGTTTTGGTTCCAAAATTTAAAAGTTGATTCAATTGGATTGTGGGAAGAGTTACATGATGTCTTTTTGAAGTATTGGGGTAAGAATAAATCTTATGATCAATTTCTTTCTCAATTTTATAGTTTGAAAAGGTAGAATGATGAACCAATTACTAAATTTAATTGGAGGTTTCAAATTTTTTATATCAGTATGCCTACGGAGATCATACCTTCGGAAAAACTTGCTATGGTATATTATGTTATGGCTCAACATTTAGATCTTGTCTTTTTCATGTTAGAAAGTAAATCATCATCTTTAAGACAATTGTTTGAGGATGCAAAAGGAGTGGAGGAGAACATCCGAGCTTGCAAAATGCTTCGAGATTAGGCTCATGTTGAAGATATACAAGATTATGAACAAGAAGAAGAACGTAGGTATCATTCAGATTTAAGATAGTTTTCTTCATCATTTTTAGATTTTCATATGAACAAGGATATAAATGACGCTTGTGTTGATTCTTCATATCAGTTTGCTGATTTTTTTGATGATAATATACTTTAAGTGGATTATAGTAGAAATTTCCTAGTTCCTGCTATGAGATTATCATGTTATGAAGAAGAAGTTGTTGCTCTTCAACCTATGACTATTGATATAAGAAATAAGCTGCCATTCTTGACTTATGGTCACTTTCATAATTTTATTTGTTTAAGTTTTGATCAAGGGTTTTATTTAAAGGTCAAGAAGTAGTTTGAAGAGCCCTCGGTTTCCATTTTTTATCCAAAGTTTAAAAATAAAAACAATGGAGAGGAAGATAATGCTTCACTTTATGATGAATATAATGAAGACATTGAAGTTTTAAATCCGAAATTTCATGATCTCATGGCTTCTTGGATGGAGTTGTATTTTTCAAAGGTTTCTATTGCTCCAACTTTTGGCATACTTCCTATTTCCAGTCATAAGTATCAGCTGCCTATAGACTCTTTATTGCATTTATCACATCTTTTATGGGTTTTCTCAAACAGTAGCATGCATGGAATTATGATTCTCAATCAAATGGTTTCTTGGCTTCACTGGAAGTATGATTACACTTGATTGGGTTGTTTCCTCCGATTAGAAGTAGGAGTAAATAGAAGAATAAGCTCGCTATATGAGCATGTAGATTCTTTTCAGTATGTTGGTTCGTAGCAATATTTTTTCATTTCAAAGGTATGTGTCTAGAGTTTGAGAAAGTTGCAGAGATTTGGTAAATGACTCCATCACCCAATGAATAAGGCACAAGGTCTACAGGTTCTTAAAGCCTCACAAGAAGGACTTCATCTCGCAGCAAGAGCCAGATGTTATAACTAGATCTTATTCTTAGTTTATCTATTCTTTTTGTCCTAATTTTCAACCGTTGGTTTAAAATGATTTTACATTTTATGTTGATTTTAGGAACTTTTGAAAATCAGTAATTTTTGTTGGATTTAATGCTTTAATGGTTGAATTATTTCATTAATTTAGTTTTAAGGTTTTTCTTGTGGGCTTATTAGTTAATATGTATATCTTTAATCTTTCAAAAGATTATAATAAAAGTTTATTCCAAGTTTGTTTTATAATCTAACCCTCATTGTTGAGTCCTTTGTCAAATATTTTCATGAGGAGATTCCTGTAGTAGCTCTATTTTTCATGTTTTTTTCATTATAATTGAGAGCATATTATGAGGTGATGGAAACGAATTCTGGAAAACCAAAAGAGGTTTTTGTCCACAACAGACTCATTCAAAAAAAACCTCTCTCAGTTTTGCAACAACTGTTATTTTTTAGAGATTCGAATTCATCTTTATGGCCTATTTTCAGGGTTTGAATTATTTAATAACTTCCTATTTTAGTCACAAATTTTCAGCACATATTCCGATCAATTGAAGGTGAATTTTTAAAAACCAAGAGAATTTTTTGATCATAACAAACTTATTTAAAGAAACCTCTCTCAGGTTTTTAGCAAGTGTCCCGGATCAATAGATATGAAGGCATCTTTGAGACCCAAATTTTCAGAAATTCGTCAAATTTCCCCAAATCCGATTTGTTATTTTTGGGTTAATTGTCTTTAAATATTTTGAGTTATCATGTAACTAATTGATATAACTGTTTCAAATTTTGACCTAGAAGGTATTTATGGAACTACTTTACCTTTGTAATGATACAATGAAGACAAACATACAGTTTTGAGGGGGGGATTTTTCACTCAAGGAGAGGGTTTGGGAGCTTTGATTTCTCAAGCTAGCATTTATAACTCTTATGTAAGAGGATGACTATTATTGATTATATCTAAACTGATAATCCCTTTTACCTGTCATGTTTTTTTCATTTCTGATCTGGTTGATTGCTCGGTCTACAATTTCATTTATTTTTTAAAGGTTTATTCATGTAAATGCTTGTAGCCTATGGGTGGAATTGGTATTTCATGTGTAATGTTTATGGCTTATTGGGATGTGTTTGATCCCCAGTTTATCCAACTTTCATGATTCAGTTCTGTATTAGCTTTTGGATGTTTATTTCCTCCTTTTTGATGAAGTTTTTAAAACCAAAACCCTAAAAACCTATTTTACTTAGTTTTATTTTATGAGATTGTGTTGGCTTGTTCTTTAGTAGTCTGAGAATAGCTTATGGAACTAACAGGAGGAAACATCTCCCTTAGGTTACATCAGTAAAATACATTTAGAATATCCTTTGAAGTTACAAAATTCAACACTCCCCCTTAACGAGAAGGTTATTCTACTGACAACATCATCATAGACAATAGGAGTAACGAGAGAGAGTATCTACAACATCATCGAGGTGATACATCTATATGTCATAGGAATTTTTCACAAATTAGTAAATGGAACAATTACTCTTCAATGTATTCATCTTCTAAATCACACGATCACCTGATCCTTTTGTAGTAACGCTTTTACCTTTCGATCATTCATAGCAACACTTCGATCTTTTGATCCTTTACAGCAGTACTTTGATCTTCTGATCCTTTGTAGCAACACTTCGATCTTCTAATCCTTTGCAGCAACAATTTGATCTTCTCGATCCTTTTCAAAAATACTTCTATCTTCTCGATCCTTTGTCGTAGCACTTCGATCTTCTCGATCCTTTTCTGTAGCACTTCGATCTTCTCAATCCTTTACAGCAGCACTTCAATCTTCTCAATCCTTTGCAGTAGCACTTCGATCTTCTCGATCCTTTGCAGCAACACTTTGATCCTTTGCAGCAACACTTCGATCCTTTTCAACAACACTTCAATCCTTTCGATCCTTTGCATCAACACTTCGATCCTTCTTGATTGTTTGCAGTTGCACTTAGATATAAGTGATCCTTTGTCATCGTAGTTTGATCTACTTGATCCTTTTTCCACCATGTTACCTTGAATACACATGATCTCTTTTCAATATGATCAATCCCTATCACTTTAGGACATAAGTCCAAGGATGATGCAATCCTCCATCAGCCTAGTGCATGATATCGACCAGCTAAATCATCTACAACTAAATGTAGATCTCTTCTGCACCTATATGTAGGCCCTATCATCCATGAGGACTCATCGTAGACCATCCATACCACTGAGGTTAGGAACACTCCTAAGTGAGTGTTATACTACAGTATCTACACTCATGTGTAGGCATACTCTTCCATGCAAGATTATTGTCTGAATAGTAGATCTCGACCACATACAAAATATCAGCCCTCATCGTAGAACATCCTTGCCACTGAGGTTAGTACCTTTCCCAAGTGAGTGTTATACTACGACATCCATGAGGACTCATCATAGAGCATCCATACCACTGAGGTTAGGACCACTCCCAAGCGAGTGTTATTCTATGGAATCTACATATAAATGTAGGTATACTCTCCATACAAGAGTAATGTCTACAGCACGGGGACTTCACTTAGTGAACATCTCACATAGCACGTGTGATCACGGGACATTAAAGAATACCCTTAATTTCCAGATATATTGACCCAAACTCTTTTTGTTAAAACCCCCTCCCAATACTTAAAACCTCCTCCCTGCCCCTTTTTATACCTCAATCCTTATAAACCACCCTACCCACCCCCACCTTAAACACCTTATCCCCCCCAATACCTGCAATATATTGGTTCAATTTTAAATAATTTTAAAACCCACAATATGAACTAATGTGATAGGATATTGGTCAACAAGTGAATCCCCCATGGTCTGCAGAGCATATCTCAACCGCATGTAAATTTCAACCATGTCATCCGAGAGGAATCATCGTAGAGAATTCTTACTACTAAGGTTAGGATCACTCCTAAGAGAGTGTTATTCTACAGTATCCACAAATGAATGTGAATACTCTCCATGCGAGAGTAACATTTGCAGGGCAAATCTCGACCGCATGTAAATGTCATCCCTGTCGTCCATGAAGAATAACCGTAGAGCATCCTTACCACTACGGTTAAGACCACTCCCGAGCGATTTTTATTCTACGGTATCCACAAATGAATGTGGGAACTCTCCATTCAAGAGTAACATATATTGAAGGTCCATCCTTAGCAGAACTTCCCTCCCAATCTGAATCTGTATATGCATATAATCTGTAGTCATGATATCTACCATAGTAAAGTCCTAATTCTGTCATACCTTTCAGGTACCTTATCACATTCTTTGCAGCTATCAGGTGAACACATCTAGGTTTAACTAGATACTTGCTCAAAGTGTTCACGACAAAGCATATATTTGGGCTTGTATTTGTCAAATACATCAACGACTCAATAATCTTCCTATATTGAGTCACATCCACTAACTGTGATGTCTCATTAGACAAAAACTTCAGGTTGGTGTCCATGGATGTGGCCATGGCTTTACAATCCAACATATCAAACCTTTTCAAGATTTATACTGCATAATTTCCCTGATTCAGAAAGACTCCTTCTGGGCTTTTCCACACTTCCAGCCCTAGGAAATAATGCATCAATCCAAGATATTTCATCTTGAATTCTTCATCTAGCTTATTCTTTCTTTCTGTGATATGTTTCTCATTTCCTGTCAAAAATAGATCATCCTCATACAACAATAGTATGGCATGTTCATCATCCATAACCTTGAGGTAAAGGTCAGGATTAGCATTACTTTTGGTAAAGCCCAAGCTTGTCAAGAAGCTATCTATTATTTCATACCAAACTCTAGGAGCTTTCTTCAGTCCATACAGATCCTTCTTCAACTTGCATACATGATTCACTTTGTCTTCAACTTCAAATCCTTGTGGTTATTCGATGTAAACCTTTTCCTAAATCATACCATTCAGGAAGGATGTATTTACTTCTATCTGGTGTAGATCCCACTTCATCATGGAAGCAAGTTCCATGATGGTTCTAATGGAAGTGTACCTTGCTACTGGAGAAAAATGTCTCTTCATATTTCCTTCCATCAGTAGCATGTTTTATATTGTAGATCCACTTGGAAGATACCACACTCTTGCTTTCTAGTTTGGGTACTATATCCCAAACATCATTCTGGTATACTTCCATCATTGCTTCTACCATGAGTTCATCCTATGAGGTTATCGACATATCCCAATATTCCACATTTAACTTTGAAGGTTGGAACCCACTTTACTCTTGGTAAAGCCATAGTCCATCAGGGAGTTGTCCATCCTATCGTACCATGTCAAACTAGTAGATCTTTTGCAGTCACTCCCCCTTAAGCGGAGCATCATCACCCCTATGCATTATGTACTGGAGTGATAGGTAGCATCCTCTGCTACTTATCTTCTATGTATCCATCTTAGGTTACTAGATACCAAGATCCCTTTATCTTGAACTTTGTTGAAAATTTCATCTTGCACCCATCTATGAGCCATTGAGCTTGTTATCTTCTATAGGTTTCCATCTTCAACCTTGTAGCAAAGGTTTATGGGATAGAGTTATTTTACAGGAGCCACAGGGAAGATCCTATTGAAAATTCTAATTAATAAAGATTCACACATTGAAAACAATCTCAATATGTCATTACCCTCTAACTAATTGACTCAACTCGATGATATGTGTATCTAGATCGATGTTGAGTTTCGAAAACTCTGGAGCATCAATGATAATAATGAATTTATATATGAGGTATTTGGTCTCGCGGCCCCTTGATGCTTCCAAGCTCTTTGTATGAGATACACCCGAGGGCTGTAAAAAGATGATGAAGGGTACCATCATTGTATCATATGAATAAAGTATAAATAGGTTGAGGCATGCACATGATGGTTCCATGAGGAGATGCCCCTCATATATATACATGCCATAAATTTTGAAAGAAGATCTCAGCCAATAAATGCTTTGAACATCAATTTCATACAAGAGGTATGTGAGTGAATGTCATGTTTGGTATTTTCATGAGGAGATGACCCTCATATATATACATGCCATAAATTTTGAAAGAAGATCTCAGCCAATAAATGCTTTGAACATCAATTTCATACAAGAGGTATGTGAGTGAATGTCATGTTTGGTATTTTATGCATTATAAAGAATTGGATGCAAAGTTATATATGAAGTGAATCCTTGTGTAATAAATGTGATAAAAATATTGTTGTTATGTGGATTGGAAATTCTTTTAATTAGTATATGTTTTAGAATATGTGAGAGAATTATGATTATGCACATGTTATGTTAATTTGTAATGATTATCTACGTAGAATAACAAAAAAGTACTTTCAAAAAAGTACTGCCATACGAAATGTATGTATATTGATCTTTAAATATCAAAGTTGTGTTTCATGAAATGAAAATGAATGGATGATATTATTTTAGATCATTAAATTTATACATGTCATGTATAACTAACAATGTTGCAAGCGCATCTGAAACATAAGACTAAACCTTAAAGGGAGGTTATGAAAATAAACAACCTTGTGTTGCAAAAACAAGTTGCTATTTATGTATCTCTTCATTTAAGAAAAATCTTATCTATACATATGTTTTGAAATAAATCTTGTAAAAATGCTTGTAATGTTGTGTAATGCATAAGTTGTAAAACACAAGAAGCATAAAAGATATTAGAAAAATGTGAAATCAAGCATGGGTAACTTTCCTGAAACATTGAAGAGAAGAGTTTTGAAATATACCGACATCGAGGACGATGTACCTTTAAAGTGGGGGGGAGGATGTAACATCCCCTATGCTAATATGATTCTTCAGTAACATAAATAACAAGGTAAATGTAGATGTGCATCTTTCTCGTGAGAAGCTCAAGGTTGGTAAAAGAACTATAAGTTATGTTTATGTATTTTCCTAAGTAGTAATTTTATCATTTAGATTATGATAATGGAGATCTTGACACAGCTAAACGATTGGGGCGTGAATCCACTAGGGAGAGAGGTGATGGATAGGAAGCTATGAGTTGATGGTGGGCATCCACTTAATGCTTCAACCACTGGAAGAAAAGTGAGCTATGGATGTTCACTTTAGAACCTAAGTCTATATGTTTTTGTTATAGAAAATAATAAGCATTTCGTCATAAGATAATAATGAGCTTCTATTAAAATAAAGTTAATACAATTAAAAGCCTATGCAATATCAAAAACAAACTAATATAATAAGCATCTTATTTTAAAAAGAAGAAAGCCCTAGATGCTAAAGTTATATATATATATATATATATATATATATATATATATATATTAGTACTTAATTATAAACAAATATTTTATTTCACATATAGTGGAGAAAGTATACAAGTACAAAGTATGCCTATGTTGGTGAATTAGGGTTCTTTACACATAATAACTTTATTATATGTATTTCTATATAGTTTTATATTTATTTATATGGATGAAAAATCCATGCTAACGCTAATAAATTTTAACGAAAAGGGGAAGGATTAAATTATAGGTGGGAAACCAATTTCTTTTATTAAATTAGTTTGCATGTATATAACTATATATGTATATTTTTTAAGTGGATGAGTAAATACAAAATCATAGATAATTTTAATAACATCCCTAAATTTATATGTATAATAAATGAGCAAATCTCCCTCATACATAGGAAAAATTGAAGACTATTTTATCCATAATAAAATATGTATATATAAGTTTTGGGCTAATCTTTTATTCTATTATAGAATCTTGTAAAGTCTTGGAGAATATTTCAATAAACTATAATATATTGTAAAATCTTGGCGAATATGTCATTGAATTATAAAATATTGTAAAAACTTAGCAAATATTTCATCAAATTATAAAATCTTGTAATGTCTTGGCGAATCTTTTGCAAGGAAGACTCAACTTTTGCTTCTGCAAATTACTAAGGTAGTGCAATAGAAGATCATATACCATGCTATGATGAGTGTTCATTATTTTCCCAAGTGGTTGGCCAGGTATGGAAGTTTCTCTTATCTGCTTGAACAAATAAATTGCATTTCCTGGTTAATTTGTTTGTTGTGGTTTGAAAAATAAATATGTTTTGTGCAGGATGGCCATGTGTTGTGGTTTTTTTTCCTCTACTTCAAAAATAATTTTCATTCCATGATTTGTTTATTCGATAATTTCTTCTGACTGGTATGTCAATTTATTACCATTGTTTGAAAAAAATTATATTCCCTAGTTGCTCTATTTGATAATTTGTGCTCTATACTTAAAATAATCTGTCATTTTTGTTTTCATGTGCGATTTTAGGTGGAAAGTTTTCTTGGGTGAACTTTGCTACGGTTAATGCTTGTCGATTGATCTGTGTGCTTGTTCTTTCCCCTTTTATGGATTGTGCTTATGCTTTCCCACGGACTACAGTTTTAATCATGGACTACAATTAGGTGGCCTCAAAAAAAGCACCAAAGGGCCCATGCACTAACTTCCTGGAACTTCCCATTGACCAAGTTGAGCCCTTCAAGGACTCATTTGACCTAATTCTTAAGTTCTCGGAGGGGGAATATTGCATTCAACTCTGATTTAGTCTTTTTAGTACAATTCCTAATATGCATTGGCCACTAAATATTGGAACCAATTCCCTGGACTATCCTTTAGGAGTTCTTCACTTCTTGTATAAGATCGGTGTCCTAACAAACTTGACTCAAATCCTTTTAATGATGCAATGTAATTACACACTGCTTGTGAAAAGTGCTTATATGTTATTCCACAAGTCATGTGACTCCAACATCAATGGGTTTTTTACCATGGATAATTATCAAGTCATGTGACTACAACATCAATGGATTTTTGGCAGGGGATAGTTATCAATTCTAATCATCGAATTCTCCAGTTCTTGCATATGCAACTATATTGGATAGGCTCATCCAAATAGAGTGAATGGGTCAATGCTAGTATCCATTGCTTATCATGCAAGTTTTTGAACTACATGCTTATCTTGTCCATTTCCTGTAATTCGAGCTACCAAGGAGTCATTTAGAAAAAACATATAAACAACTTTGAACTCCTTATTAATAAATAAACAATGCATTCAAATTATTGGTTGGGAATATAAGAGTTCTTTATATCCATTTCTTGAGAAAATTAAAATGAGTAGCAAATGTTGATTTACATGTTTGTGATCTAAGGGTAAAATCATTATCTTGATGATGTGGTTGCAATTTTAGTTTTGTGTTTTTTCTCTCTTCCTTTCTTTTTGTCGCATTTCCATCTCCTCATTAACGAAGCAAATTTTCTTGTGGTGCTACATGTCTATAAATATTTTCTTCAAAATGTAGGGAGTGGTATACAAAACAAAAGGCCAGCAATGCATTTGAACCATGCAAATGCTTGATAAATATCTTGTTCACAATGAGTTTGTTAATTATCTTGACTGTTGGTTTTGTTGGTCGCTTTGTGATGTGATATTGCAAAAAAGAAATGCCATAAATCCATTCATGGTATTAGAGCATATTTCCTTCTCTTCTTTAAAGATGATAAAAAAAAGAGCAACAAATTCTTTGCACACATGGAGTTGAAGCATTTGATATTTAAATTCTTTGAAAGAAGATAGTGTCTTGGCACTTTGACTGGTGCACTTGATCCTACAAACAATTAATATATCAAATGTATAGTCCTAGCTACATGGGATATGCACAAACAAAGAATGGTTCCTTAAAAGACTTTTTTAGCACCATGTTTTCCTGAAAATGAAAATCACAGCAACATCAAAATAGTTGCAATTCGGTAGGATTTAAAATAAATTCAGGTCCTTGCATATGTCCAAAGCAATTAGTCATTAAGCATGTCTTTTGTCATTCTACTATGATATATTAATAGTGTTGTACTTGTACCATAAAGCATCTTTTCTTTCACACATTTCTAGTTTCAATTTCAGTTTTGCAGAATTTACATTTCCACTTAACATTTTAGTTTCTTAAGTATAGGGTAATAGTTCTTTTTACAAATTACTTTTGTGCATTTCAATAGTAATCCATTTTCAATGTTTTTTTTAGTCCTTATATCTTCTGCAACAATGCAAACTTCATGTCTCACTCTTGATCTTGTACATACAATACAACATCTAAACCATGCACCTTTTTATTTACTTTATTACATTTTTTTTCTAAGTTTTCCACATGATCAACTATATTTTTTACAAATTTGAAGATACTTTTATTCATGCCATTTTATTTACTCATTGCTTTGAGTATAATATGCAAACAATGTGTAGGAAGATGTGCCTACAAAAACTCCTACAATGGCAATCAGTTTAACGTCAAGTGTTCCTTTTGTTATATATATTACTATATATTAAGTGTTCCTTTTGCTATATATATTACTATGCCTTATATGAGTGACCAATTATACTATGTACAGACATGTAGAAAATATAAGACCTCTTATGCCAGTTTCAAAGAACGTCTATAAAACCGTAGTTACCTTAAAAATTCCTTATGTTGGATGTGCTCTTCAAGCTATAGTTTTGTTGTTTCTATTGGTTTCTAGAGAGAGAAAACGAATGCAAATATATTTACACTCTATACTCTATTCAAGTATTTGTTCCTTGCATGTCTTGATTCCTTACTTTACGATTTTGAAACTTCGTAGCTAGTGTTTCCATAACATATATCTAATTACATGGATTAAGAAAAAAGAATTTTGTCTTGATATCAATGCAGAATTTTGTGTAGATATCAATGCAAAGTTGTGTAATTCTTTGAACGAAATATGTTTCTTCTTTGTTATTTAATAATTTGTTTTGCTCACTAGTTAACATCATTTCTTTTATAGCACTGCAAATAGATCACCAAGATGCTATTTCTTCATCAATAGTCGTGACCAGTTGTGATAATTGCTACTTGGATAATGACTTTTTAATTGTTTATGAATATGGAAAAATTGAACTCGTAATTATCATGGTTGGAAGTGACATTTTATGTTATCATGCTGTGTTGCACAACACATTTGCAAAGTTGATTAAATGTTATGTCAAATTGTTGATGACATGTTTAACAATGTTGAGTTTTCAAATTTTTGGTTTTCAAATTGGTATCGATAAGATCTCTAACACTCTCATTGTAATATATAGGCCAATATCCTCTAACAACAATTAATTATTGTTGTTTACATCTTTTATGTAAAGCTTGTTGGTAAAATCAATTACACTGGAACTCAGTCTTAGAGGTCGTCAATTTTCCTCAATGAAACACTTGGTAGAACCTTTACCATTGTTATTAAACTAATTTGATCATAAACTTGAAGTTTCTTTACCCTCCTCAATTGCTAGGCAACTTTTGTAGCTTCCACCTTCACCTTCCAATGACACGTGACAATGCCGAGGACATTTTTTCATGCAGAAAAACTATCTTCCTATTATTCTGAAGGAATCAAGGAAAGCTTAAACACTCATAGGAAATCTCAACAAACTTCCCTACTTTTGTGGATGGTAGGTCGAGCAAACCATCAGCTAGACATCCAAGCGAGAACATGTCTCAATGGAATTAAACAGAAGTGGATGGAATGAAATCCATATATCCCCGCCAAAGGACCATTGTATCCTTGACTATAATGTCGAAGACATTGTCACCTTATGGTTCTTATTATTCTTATTATTTATATTATGTATAAATAATATAAAACTATTATTACTTATATTATATATAGCCTATAAGTGGTATCCATTCATACAAGAGATTGGGGAAATTAACCATTCGCAGATTAGGTAGCCAAGATTTGGTAATAACTCAAGTATAGATAAAAAGCAAAGATTTGGTAATGCAAGCTTTGATAATACAAGTTGTAGTCAAGTTTAGGAAATAGAAACTTAGGAAAGTAAAGTAGTGGGAAGCTAATATTTTCTAATTCAAATAGGAATAAACCCAATTCTTAGTGAAAACCTTGGTAAGGATAATATAGTTGTTCACCGTAGGATCTCGCTTATATAGCCTCCATTTGGTTTCTGTTATTGGGACATATTTACTCTATGCAGGCTCTTGCTTTTAGTGGCAAAATATCCATAATTAATGTATAATTATTATTATTTATATTATATATAATAAATTAAGTGTAAGTATATATAACAGCATTTTTATTTTTATTTGATGTGAAAAAAAAACATTTATATTATAGTAACATGCACCTTCCAGCATAATAAGGCATCGCTCTCATTTTTCATATTCTTTAAAGATTGTCTATTTAAATTTAAATTACTCTAATCAAAATAATAAATAAAGTGAATATTTTCAATTCATAATCCTGGATTATACTATTAAGTTTTAGATATTAAAATAATAAAAATATTTAAAATGAACAACTAATAGTCATCTTCAATCAAGGTCTTGATGGTAGTTTGTTCACCGGTGTAAAGTTGGAAACTCCCAAATGACACGTGTGATATGGGGAAAGCAACTACCACGTGTGTGAATACATATTACTCACCTAAGTAAAATGTTTCCATGATATCGTACTATTGGACAAAGACAAATTAATAAATAATAATGGAAGAAATTTTTTCATGATAAAATCTTATGATTAATATATGACCATTTTTTTCATTTTTAAGGCAATTTCAAATTAACTTATTCAATGATATTTCAGATTAATTTTATGTATTTATAACATTTTATTATAGTGTAAGGCACTTTGAAATTGAGTACCCAATGCCATTGGAGATTAGTTGCATGGAATAATTTTCAATATATTGACTAGTTGCATCATAATCCCTTTGAATAAATGATATTTTTACATCTATATATAGTCTAGTGTTGGCCATCAAATTAGGAATAAAAGTGCTTCAAACATGTTTGGTGATCTTCCACCATCTATGTTGAAAAATCGATAATGAAGAAAGCATATTCTATACAGAATGATTGCATTTCTAGAACTTAATAAAGATTGCATATCCTTCAAACCCACAAAATATATATAGAAGATGATTACACTTTGAAATATGTAACAAAAATCTAAGTATATAATTTAACTTAATGGCTGTACTTTGAAAAAGTACACTATATTATATATGTGTTTATGAATAAAAAGTAATAATAATATAAAACGATGAAAATTGGTTAAGATTAACATTTTAAATGCTTTTTATTTTAAAATTTTGTTTTTTAATATTATTATTTTAATTTGACCATTTTTATGTAGGTTAATAATTTTTTAATAAACTTTATTTCTTACATTAAAATTATTTTCATTACCTACATCATTATTCTTATTATTATATTTCTTCTAATAAAAGGTATATTTAAAAGTTTCTATCGATTAGTAAAGGTTTTGTGTGAAAAAATTAGAAAAGTTTTGAGATGAAATTTTATTGATAGTATTTTTAGCTTATTATTATATTTCTTCTAATAAAAAGTATATTTAAAAGTTTCTATCGATTAGTAAAGTTTTTGCATGAAAAAATTAGAAAAGTTTTGAGATGAAATTTTATTGATGGTATTTTTAGGTTATTTGTTAAAGGGAGTGGGATAGGTAAAGCATATTGGTTTTTATGAATATTTGGAACCTCTAAATCCATAGATTCTTACATGTTTAGAAAAACTTGTGAATTTTTTTTTGAGATAATCTATATATGTTTTGCAGAGTAGTATTTAATGTGTCGATGGTATATATATGCATTGTTGGATGCAATTCACGGTGCATATGCATTTTGTTAATGCATTACATGCTATTCTACGAGGTGTATATTGATCGCCTTCTTTAAAGAGGAGATATGATAATAAACTATTATAAGGTCCATTAATATATTTGCCTATGATATAGAATTTTTAAAGCTCATTATGTAGGGTTTATTATGTAGGGTTGAAAATGACTCTTGCACTTAAGGATCGATGTGATTGAATTAATTGTTATCTTTAAATTATTTATAATTTTTTTAAATAGAAAATATGAATTAAAAAATTAAATGTTATTTGGCTTAGCTTAATAACCAATCATAACAATTTAGTTATTAAGTAGTAAATATTAAACTCAAGAACAAGGTAGAAACAATTTATTTATTTTATCCTAATTGTATATTTTTAGGTACTAGTAATAACCACATTTAATAATGTGTTTTGTATATGTTAATAGGCGTACATTTAGCATATATGTATGTTTTTCTATAAAATGTGATAAATATATGTCTATCGGCATATATCAAACACATTATTATAAATGATGTTGTTGATAGTTACTAGTTGGCACATAAGCATAGGTAAAAACAATGATACGATAATATCTAAAAATAATCATATTCTTTATATATTGGCACAAAGGCATAGGTTCACAACAATATATTATTAAATGTTATTAATATAGATATTATTCAATCTATTTTCAACATATAGAGTATTTACAATATTTTAATATATACAATAACATATCAAAAAATAAAAAATATTGCATGAAATATTTGTTATTGGTATGATAATGGAATCTATAAATAATATTAAAGGGAAATATGTTAGACTGTTAATGTTCATGAAGGGTTGTTTTCTCCTGTGATGTTTCTAAATGGTGATGTCAGCTTGTGACATTCATGTTGGCATAATTATGTGGAATCACTAAATTCCTCAATGGTTTTGTAGCATTGTGATGATGAGTATGAGTTATGCGACATTTAGTTTGTTTGATGTTGGTTGACCAAAGTTGTGTATGCTATGGTTGACTATGGTTGACCACTTTTTCCATATGTATGAATATAGTTAACCAAGGTTCTCTATGCTTGAAAGTGGTTAATGAAGGTTGAGTTTGGTTAACATTGGTTAGACATGATTTTAAAGCGATATATTAGATTATGACATTGATCAATTATTACATTTCATTGTGACATTATTATCGATTTACTTGTTTAAAGCAAGATACATTTATTGGTCATGTCACATTATAACATTGATTAATAATTATATTACATTAATACATTCTTCAAATGCTATATTAAATTGTGTCATTCATAAAAGATTATGCCCAATCTTCATTAATAATAAATAGTAAAATTAAATTCTATATGCCCCATCCTCATCCATCCTCATAAATGGTGAAATAATTTTCTAAATGATACTTAATAAGACTACATTAAGTTAATGTAAAGTTATGTGTAATTCTGAAGTAAAATAAAATAAAAGGCACTGGATTTGTATGTAATATAATAATGTAGAGAAATTAAATTATTTAGATATATTTATAATTGCATCGAGAAGCGCTCTACAGCCCAGTATGGGGGAGATCTTGTCACGTGATGTAACGTTACTAACATGTCGGCGAAAAATAATAGTGAAAGTGAATATTATGGGGGAGATCTTGTCACGTGATGTAATGTTACTATCTGAATATGGTTAGTACCTCTTTTGTAGTCAGATAGAATGTTAAGGAATGAAATTGGGAATTTTCAGTAAAATGAATATCTCATAATTTAAACATTTACAAATTTAGATTTTAACAAAAAAAAATATTGTAATCAAAATTTATTAAAAATTCTAAAAAAATCTTATTAAAAGGTCCAAAACAAATTCCCAAAAAAATTTATTAAAAATTCCAAAAAAATCCCAAATTTAGAATAAATAAATTGCTTTGAACAAAATCTATTGATCCATTATTTTAAACTAAATGTTAACTAAAAAAAAATAAACCAATCATAATTTTGGGTTTGAATTCGTAAAGTTCAAAGTGGATTTGATCCCTCTAATTCCTGAGTGGATTTGATTCTAATTACTGGAAACTAAAGATAGTAATCTTACATGGAACTAGATTTAATTCTAATTACTGAAAACTAAAGATAGTAAGCTTACATGTATATATTTTCTCTGCACATTCCCCAAAACTTTGGCCTTGCACATGGTTTTAAAACCATGTGCAAGGCCTCCTAAACAACCATGCAAGGCTTCTTAACCAATCTATGGTAAATTTCACTCAAGGAGATTTGTTTATTTTGTTTACCAAGTTTATTGCACTCAAGGAGCTTTTCGAGCAGAGGTTTGCACCTCGGGAGATTTGATCCCTCTCGACACTTGATAGAGCCTAGGATTTGGATCTAGGCTGGTTTATTTTTAATAACCATAAATACTAAACATTTTACGCTCTTGTGAAGAAAACCTAAATCTTAGAATAATGTCAGAATATAACAAGTGGAAGGCCAATTTATTAATGTCAAATATTCCATTGGTCTTATGCCCATGCATATATCTCTTTCAAAAGCGGATAGTGGAATATAAATAAAACATTATAATTGTTCGGTATTTATAGCCATTAATTTAATCAATCCCATTGTTGAAAAAATTGCGCTAGTCACCAATTTTGAGAATTTAAGATTGTTTTATGATATAATTCATTGCATGTGGATTTGCATAGTCAATATATGGTGAGACACAACAAATAAATTGGAAATAAGAAACAAACGAATATATTCAGTCATAGAAACCGCCCAAAAAAATATGGTCACCTCATAACATTTAGTTTGTAAAAGGTTTTAATTCCTAACAACATCATTGGAAATTGTATAATAATATTGTAATGTTTTAATTGGTACTTGGTGTCAAACCATGATCCCATAGCTATTTCTTAAACAAAGATTAAATATATAACGATTAAATTCATATAATAACAAAATCTAAAAAGAAATAATAAATTAAATTAAAAAAAAAACTAGCGTCACTTATTAATATTATAATAATTTTTTTATTCAATGTTTTTCCTTTTTTCAACCATAACATGTTATGCATATTTGCCATTTTTTCATACTAATTTGAAGGTAAATGGTGAATATATCCTAAGACCATCTAGTGACTTTATCGTTGATTTTGGTGTCAAGGTTAAACCTTCTCCATCCGTCAATATCAATTATTTTTCTTTCTAAATTCAATCGATTTATGTATAGTGAGTTACCTAGCCATTCAAAGTGGGACTTGTTTACAATTTCCTCAAGAAACATCTTTTATTGACACAATGCTTGGATTATTTATGGCGCATGGTGTTTCAATATACTTTTCAAAAGAAACAACAAATATATAAGGAGCTTAAGTAGTTTTGATTCAAGATTATAAGAATTCCTTGAATAGTTCCAAGTGTATTATTTACTAAATTAAAATCTACTCAAAAATTTACATCTTAACATGATACATTAACCAAGACAAAAAAAACTTCAATGTTCTAGTTGGTCATCATCTCCATCTCCTAATTCATTATGTCACGTAGATTCAACAATGCATTGTGCAATTGGTATATTAAGTAACTTAAGTATGCAATGATTGTGTAAATTCACCATACTATTTGTAGGAAATACATTAATATTAAAGTGGAAATTATTTCACTCAACATCAATCATAGTTTCATGTCCTAGAAATAAGAATATCTCAATATTGAATAAGGGATATTGCATTTCTATGGTTTGAAAATTTATTGTAGAAATTATGATTGTTTTAAATAAATACCTTTCTGTCAGAAAATTGTGTCTAAATCGACAACCATTTGGAAATCCTACCACAAAACCTTCCTAGCTATATTTCCAACATATAATGGATTATCCCTCATAGGAGGTTATAACCAACCTAAGTCACCAACAAGTATAAGTGATATCTTGCCAAAAGGAACCTATCTATGTGTTGGTAAATCAAGATGTATGAATAATCATGGTCCTATGAAGTTCATTTCATCAATTTACAATATATTTAATATGTAACATTTCTTCTTGAAATACACTAAGTTTTGATAACACAAAGGTTGGAAATATATAATAATAATTTTCATGGCATCACGTATTGTCCTTGCTCAGATGTTGAAAGAAACAATATTAGTAGGTGCAAGCAGAAGTAGTGGGGATAATTTCATTAGTGGGCTGAGACAAAAATTCATTGGAAGTACAATGTATAAGATACGAATTCCATATCCCTGCCCTTCCTTGAATAATAATTATCAATGGGGGTTTATTTGGTTCACCATGAAAATGATTAATAATCATATCAAATGTGAGGCATTGCTTTGATGACAAGGAAAATGGATTTTAAATTATTTTGAGAGAATGATTTTTTATTGGTCCCAATGATCAATAAACCTACACATATTTGATTAGGTCTTTAGCCAATAATGTTGAAATATCACTTTAACTACAAACACGATTCAAGTCAAATTCTCTTCGACCCAATGTGTCAATGTCTATGATTTGAACATCATTAGGAGAGATGAGATGGAATAACATCTACCATTTATCCATGTATTTGTTTATATTTTTTGCATCATCATTTAAATCTTCATCTTCTTTAGCATTTTCAAGTGACATTCGAATATAGGAATAATTTCTCTAGTTTGCAATAATGATCTCAGTAGTGATATCAATACCAATGAAAACATTTGAATGGTTTATATAGTAGTAACTCACCCAAACAAAATATGTCAAAGCTATCTAAATTTTCATTATAAGGTATAGAATGAAATCATGGACAAACTTGAACAATTGTTGTTGTATCTTGAGGCTTCCAAGGTTCTTACATTCATTGATGATCATAAGATCATGATATTGTAACATTTATCAATGGGAATTTTTATACACAAGTAGATCATTTTTTATATATAACTAGGAAGTTGGGGTATGTTGATGAACTATATGGGCCTATGGAGACCTTTTTAAACATGGTTCATCCAACATTTAAAGATACGAATTTATGATTTCAAAGCACTACTTGGATCTTGAATATCATGTGGCATTGTATTGTGCACTTATGTGTCATGATCCCATCCATCGTTCTAACCATAGGAGGGGTTATTTACGAATTTTATGCATATAAACTTCTCCCCATGGGACATAATATGAATTCATAATTAAGAAATTTATGTGCAAATGAAAAAATGAAAAACACATTGGAAATAAAATCTATCTACACATACATCATACACAATTATCATAGAAATAAAATAAAACTATTCCACATTCATAGAAAAAGAGAATACTTATCTTTTAACAAAGAAGATCCAGACTATTGGTTGTGTAAGAGAGATTTTGTAGCCAACCGTAGTTATAATATTTTGATGCCACCCCCAATCTAGGCTATGAGGCCACCAAATTAAAGGAAACATTTGCATTCTTATCTCTCTCATCCCACATCCCATTTTCTCTCATGCTTAGCCAAATTTACCTCCTTTGAGAATTGACAAGAAACTCACTCAACCATTTTCTCCATAACACTCTTTTCTACTACCCCACACAATACAAGGAAGGAGTTTCCCTTCATTGATCCATAGTTTCGTTAAGAAATCTAACCCTTACAGTGCTTACCAATGTCCGCAAAAAGAATCCAACAAGTTGTATGCTATTGGCGAACCTCTTGTAACCTTAAGCCATGTATTATCAAGCATTTATGAGTAGAGAACCTCTTGAACCTTAATCAATGGATTATCAAGCATTTAGGAGTAGAAAAACACAATAGGTAAAGGTTCATATCTTTCCTAGTCTCTATGCTCACCTATAACCATTCTCTTTTCCCTCATGTCTACAATTCTCCTTCACAATTCAAATTACTAGTTATTACACAGTTTGGTAGTGGTAAAATGGAAATGGGATTAACAACAAGGGAAAATATCTACCTCCTCCAAAATCTACATGAGAAAGTGGATGATAGAGTCCAAAGGACATGAGAGGATGGTGATAATACAAATAACATAAATTTTGACCATAGAAGAAAGGAATCTTGGAACTATGATAGAAGTATATTCATCAGATGCTTCCATAACTACATGAGGAGACTGTTGGGTCCTGAATTTATCCCTTTTTACTCTACCTTGTTTCATCATTTCTCAATATTCTTGTCCCTATTTTACAAATGAATCCTTATCTTTTCCTTACAAACGAGCATGAATATCTCAGGTATAAATCATTATTCATTATTTCGTTTTATGCTTGGTTTTACTTATAATCATGGATTTTACCTTTCGTTGTGTTGATATGTCCATGATTTAAAAGAAGGGTTAAGAATTACCAGGTGGCTCTACTGCAACAACTTATCATACTCCAGAGTGTCTCAACTGCAAAAACTTATCATATTCTAGAATGGCTCAACTGCAACAGCTTATCATGCTCCAGAATTAATTTCGCTTGGAATCGACTACCTTCTCAATGATCTGGTCAACATTAATGGCAAGGGAATCTCAGAGGATCCTTCAGACTTGCAACTAAAACTCCATGAGAATCTTTCGCATTCAACTGAGCATGTCAGTTCGTGAAACAACCTAAAGTAAATTCCATCTATTCCTAAGCTTATCTTGTGCAAAAAAATGATGGTTGTAACTCTCATGATTTAATTCAGTAGCCTGAAGATTGAACTTCTTCATGGATGCCCAAAATTTATGTAACTGAACAACTTCACTCTTGTATAAGTTCACGAAGATAGGGAGAGAGAGGGGTTCACAATTTGTAAGAGATATAGCAGAGTGACTATAATTGTAACTGCAAATTTATCAAACCAATAAAGGAGTGACAATTCTCAACATTTCTTTGTTGTAGACTTTTAGAGCTTTCAACAACATCTCTGTTTGAAGGCCAGGTCCCGCCTTCTAACATAGTTGCTGGTAGTTTAGATGTTTTAGTTTATTTTATTTCTGTCTAGTGTGGAATTTCAGTTTGATACATTTATATGGTTAGTTGCAACTGCATTCATTCAGAGACTGCATTACTTGGTTTTCCTTTGGCTTGTTGTAGGTGGTGTGGTGTGACAATCGACTGTGTAGTTAATATTTTCCTTTATGCAGAAGTGTGTTAATAAATGTTACAGACTCGCTCAGCTCCTGTGTTGTGTGTTATTTAACTTTCTAGAGTTTTCCTGATTAGATAGGTCAATTGCTTTGATGAATTTGTTGCTTGATTAATGATTAGAAATCCTTCTGGTTTGGTAATTTAGACTTCCATTTTCTGCAAAAGTAATTTCAGGTGGATTTATCTTTAGATCCTAAACCTTAGGACTAGTACAATAGGAAATATAATTCTTTTCAATTTCTAGATGGATAATTTTACTTTGATTTCTTACAGGGAGCTGAGTTGGTTGAGCATTGATTAGAATTGAGTGATTTTCATTTTACTTATCAACTAATGAAAATGTTTATGCATATACTTTGCTAGTTTCCTTTGAAATAACAAAATTTCTTGGGTTGACAATTAAATATTGAACACTCTACTTGTTAAGAAATTAATAGGTATATAGAGTTGCCCAAAAAATTTCGTCGTTGTTGGGGAAGGTAATTGATAGCCATAGTTAGTAGTTGAACTGGTTCATTTTCTTTAGTAGCCCTGATTCTCAGGTGCAGGAGCGATAAGACGTAGTGAAGAGCCGTGCATCCTTCAATAGACCTAACGGGTTCCTTACCCGAGGATCAGGTATGATTCATAAGCTTGCATGATTTATAAGTTTACATGAATACAAGAAGAAGTCAATAGGATATTCCTAAATTCCCCCAAAACACTAACTTGGAAGTTGGAAGAGGTCGTGGTGGTATCCCAGGCTTAGGGAGCGAGACCTTCATTGATGAATTAATTTTCAGGGTTAATTATTCTACTGGGGCTCAAAATCAAGGACCATCATTTATGAGAAGAAGCCTTGTTTCTCCTAGGCTGGAAGCATCAGTAACTATGGAGAGATCAGTAGGAGATGCGACACTATCTGGTTTCCCTATGGAAAGAAATCCAAGATATAGGGGTAGTTATATGGGATTAACTGGACCAGAGGAGGACTCTCGAATTAATGGAGAGGAATTTACAAAATAGGAGTGGTTACAGTTTTGACAGAAGTTTAAAGATCATACAGATCAAGAAAATCTAGAGGAAGAGATAATCATCAATAACGAACGTCACCATGATGATCGTGAAGAAGAAGTAGGGGGGAATCATAACAATAATGGTGACCTCCAGCATGAGGAAACAGTTGCCACACTCCATCTCCCCATTTGGAAGACATCTGGATAGGCCCCTCTGAAGAATATTTCACCCTCAATGTTACCCTACTTTCATGGGAATGCCACAGAGGATCCATATGAATTCCTCTTTGAGTTCGACATTCTCTGTCGAAGTTATTACTACACCTCCAGTGAGAAGAAGTTGAAACTATTTCCCGCTACCTTGAAAGATAATTTCTTACGATGGTTTATGAGTTTGGGTGGTGAGACTGTTGCAACCTGGGATCAGATGAAACATATATTTCTCAGGAAGTACCAAGAATATTTTAGGACAAAGGATAAGAGAGAAGAGTTATTTAAGATGGTGCAAAAAGATGATGAGACTTTGGAGGATTTTGTTTAAAGGTTTCTATATAATGTGCACAGGTCAGACCAAACCACTATTGGAAGGGATGTCCTCAAGATCATTCTATTGTGGGGGATAAGAGAGGACTTTATGGACATGCTTAATATGTTAGGGAAGGGAGATATCTCCAAGGAATACTTTGATGATATTGTGGACTTATGTCGACGATATGCCAAGGGATCTTTCAGAACCAGCATAAGGGATAGAGACGTTTTCTCACGGGCACAGAAGTCAGCTGGTGGAGGAGCTACTGGGGAAGAGATTGGTAATCTCCTTGAGGATTTTAAAACTGACATGATGAGTTCCATCTCTTCAAAACTGGATGTCATGAGAGAAAAACAGAAACAAGTAGCTGAAGATATGGTATGTGGGCTGTCCTTGCCTACATGCGAGAAGAAGAATCCGTTGAAAGAATGTCCACTTGATAAGGTGGAGGTGTGCGGTCTGTGTGAATTGGAGCAGGATACCAAATATTGTCCCTCACTTCCAAAAGCCAAAGCAGTCTTCCAAGCATCCATTGTAGACACAGAACAAGCATGTTTTATTGTGTAGAAGAAGTTGTGGAAACCTCAGGATCTAGGTATGAATTCTGATCCTACTCCTTTCAATTCCTGGAATATTGTTAATAATCAATTTCCTCCACTATACTTATATCCTAACCCACAATGGAACCAACCTTCACAACCTGCAGTATAATATTCGGATCCTTGGACTTCATGGGCACCACATCCAAACCAACAAACTCCTTGGTCTCCGAGATGGAGAAATATGTATCTAGGGAACCAATTTTATCATAATCATCCATCCTATCCGCGGTATTAGAATCCTCACCTGCAACTCCCAAATAATTCTACACCAATATGTGCACCACTCCATCCGCAATTTCCTGCTCAACCTAACCCCAATCCTAACAATAAGGCGGTATAAAAAATTTGAAATTTTCCAGCATGCCAGCTTATTCCATTTCCCCTCTCCCTTGCAATAATTTACACTTACGATCACGGAGGGTGGTGGAACCAACAGTCATTGAGGATGTTCCATCCTCTGTGACCGATGGAGGAATGAATCTAAAATTTGGAAATTCATTCAGTTCAGCGATCCCCATTATTGAGGACGTTGAAAATCAGCTGAAACACCGATTGAGATACATGATGAAACAAGAGTTGAAACACTTGCAGAGACACGTACTAAAACACAACTTACACAACCTTCGAGAGAACCACTGTATCCTGAATGATTAACCTTGCAAAATTTTGTGGAACAACCTAGTTTCAACCTCCTAAGAGAGTTGAAAAATATTTATGCAAGAATTCCAATATTACAAGCCCTACACGACGTACCTATCTATGCCAAAACTATTAGAGACTTGGTTGTTAAAAAAATAGGAAGGAAACCTAAATATCCTCCTACAGTGCATGTGGTGGGGAATTTATCTGAACTAGTGATGGGGAAAGTCCCATTGGCCAAATACGCTGACCCGAGTAACCCGACTGTCACAGTATGTATTGAAAAGATTCAAATATCTAATGTTTTGGTCGACTTAGGTGCATCAATAAATGTTATGACCATTGAGACCTTAAAAAAACTAGGACTTGATAATCTCAGGCCTACCCCAACCATACTAGAAATGGTTGACAGATCTACTCTTAAACCAGAAAGAATTATGGACAACCTAGTGGTCTCCGTTGATTCATGGGATGACCCTACAGAATTTTTTGTTTTACATCCTAAGTCACAGATGGGGGAACACCCATTGATATTGGGAATACCATGGCTGGCTACAGCATATGCATACATCAGCTGTAGATCAGGGTCCATGACAATTTATGATGGAAGTGCCATTAAAAATAAGACTTTATATCCTCCCATTAGACCGAGCCTAGATGTTTAGATTCCATTATGGATGGATTTAGAGGAAGAATAAGATATTCAACCTTTATTAACAATTGGGAGATCCTTGACCTTTAAAACATAAACTGAAGATGTCACCATCTGTAATTTCATTAGCGAGCCGATGTTTGTCACTCAACAAGCATATCATATCATGGATAGAACACTAAAAGAACAAGAACAAGAAGATATCATAGAATAAGCCTTAGTCAGTAACACTGAATTGATTCCATTAATTGATCATTCAAAGAGTGTACTAGTAGAATTCGACTCAGGGAAAACATTGAATATCAACCCTAATCTCAAAGATGACGAACTGGAATGTCTCGTTACACTGCTGAAGCAGCATAAGGGGGATTCTGCATGGGAATACAGAGACATGAAGAGAATTCCCTCAGCACTGTTTACCCATCATATTTATATTAATAATGATTCAGATCCTGTACACCAACCTCAGTCCAGAATGAACCCGAACTTGAGAGATATCGTGAAGGAGGAAATCCAAAAACTTTTAGAGGCAGGCTTTATCTACCCTATTTCAGACAACGAGTGGGTCTCCCCACTAGTGATCGTACCTAAGAAGAACAAGAAATGGCAAGTCTGTGTAGATTACAAGGAACTTAACAAAGCAACATAGAAGGACCACTTCCTTTTGTCTTTCATCGATCAGGTCCTAGACACCCTGTCTGGAAAATGGTTATTTTCTTTCCTGGATGGTTTCAATGGATATAACCAAATCCAAATTGCCCTTGAAGACCAAGATAAAACCAACTTAACCTGTCCTTGGGGCACCTTCGCATACAGGATGCTTCCTTTTTGGTTTTGCAATGCGTCGGCTACATTTCAGTGGGTTGTAATTGGAATTTTTCTGTAAAATGGTGAAGGATTGTATGGAAGTCTTTATGGATGAGTTCACTCCTTATGGAAATAGTTTTGATGAAGCATTGGAAAACTTGGAAAAGGTTATGAAATGCTGTGAACAGACACACCTATCTTTGAGAACCAAAAATTCCATATGATGATGAGCGAAGGTGTGGTTCCAGTACATTTTATCTTTGTTACGGGTATTTAGGTAGATCCAACCAAGATAAAGGTAATTTCAAATATTCATATCCCTCGGTCACATAAATAGGTAAGAATTTTTCTTGTTCATGCTGGTCATTATAGGAGATTCATAGAATTTTTTTCCAAATTGGAATCTCCTTTATTTACTTTACTAATGAAAGATTCCTAATTTGTGTGGACAGATGCATGCGAGACATCATTTTCAGAACTAAAGAAAAGGATATCTACAACACCCATGTTGAGGGGGCCTAATTGGTCCCTTATTTTTCATATCTCTTTCGATGCTTCAAACACAACTATTGGAGAAGTTCTGGGACGGCAGGAAGGTTACAGCCTATACGCTATCTATTATGTTAGTAAGAATCTGGTTCCTAGTGAACTAAACTACACGGTAATAAAGAACGAATTACTTTCTATCGTTTATGCCATCAATAAATTTAGAAATTACATTACTGGATAATCTACCTTTGTACATACTGACCACTCAACTATTAGATATTTGGTGAACAAACCCATTACTAATGCTAGAGTGACTAGGTGGTTGTTGTTACTCCAGGAATTTGACATAACTATTGTTGAAAGACCAGGGAAGGAGAATGTGATTGCATATTTCCTTTCTCAACTGACTAATAGCAATGATGATAGACCAGTCAAATATTCCTTTCCTGATGAACATTTATTTGCAGTCTCAGCCTTTTCCCCAAGGTACGTTGATATTGCTAATTACTTGGTTGCAGGTAGACTTCCATCACACTTATCCAAATGAGAAAAGAGGAGAATCATACAACAAAATGCGAGGTACTACTGGATCGAAGGCCATCTCTTCTACACAGGACCTGATTTGGAAATCATGCGGTGTGTGAGAGAGGATGAAATCCATAGTATTTTGAAGGCCTGCCATGATGAGCCCAATGGGGGGGCATTTTGATTATAAAAGGATGGGCTGTAAAGCATTAAGGATGGGTTATTTCTAACCAACTATATTTCAGGATGTGAAAAAGTATGTTCAAGCCTGTGACAACTGCCAAAGAATGGGCCAACCAAACATATTAGAAGAAATGCCACTTCAGCCATAGTTGGTGGTTGAACCCTTTGATAGATGGGCCCTAGATTTTGTAGGGCCTATCAACCCTCCATCAAGATAGAAATTTTACATTTTGGTTTGCAATGACTATATGACCAAGTGAGTGGAATTTGTGGCCTTGGTAAAGGCCAATGATCAAGCTATAATAGACTCTTTACATGTAGAGATCTCCACCCGCTTTAGAATACCCAAGGAAATTGTGACAAACGGGGGACCACAGTTTGTGTCCCAAAAGATGGAGGCCATGTTTCAAAAGTATCGCATTCAACACTGAGTAATTACCTCTCCATATCATCGACATGCCAATGGGAAGGTGGAAAGCATGAACAAGGTAATCAAGTCAATCCTTAAAAAAAATTGAAGAGTCATCACAAGGATTTGGCTGAAAAGATTCCAAAAGCATTATGGGCCTACTGTACAACATGGCGCAACACTACAGGTTTCTCCCCATATGAATTAGTGTATGGAAAGAGTGTTGTTTTTCCTATTGAATTTGAAATTTAAACTATGAGAACAACCACAGAGGAAACCCTGGATTTAACGGAGGCTTAGAAGAACTGGATGAACTAGATGAAAAGTGCATCATTGTTGTACATCATACGGATTTAATTCAACAACAGCGCTCCAAATGGCATGATATATTTATAAAGAAAAAGTTATTTTATTTTACGAAGGATATTGGGCTTTACTATATGATTCACGATTTAAAGGGGATTTTAAAGGCAAGCTACGTAGGAGATGGTTGGGACCTTACATAATAGATAAGGTATTTGACAATGGAACCATTTGCTTGACCACTATTGATGAAAATCAGACACCTTTGTTTACAAATGGTCATCGATTATGGCTTTACCATAAACCTATCTCAAAGGATGCATTTATCTCACAGGCCGTAGCTGATCCAGACTGTCAACTAGTACAGGAGCAGGGTTTTTCCCCTGTTTCTAAAACTTTTTAAGTCTGTTGCAAATTCCACACAAAAATGGTATATAAATATAATTGTTTGATTTTTGCTATCCATTTTTCTTTTCTTTTTAGCTATGATCGGGTGTGTTTTTGAGAATTGTGAACAAGCATTTGTGAGAAGGTTCAAGTAGAAGAAGCATTTGCGGCAGGCCAAGCAATTGCAAAATCTTAGGTGATCCTTCTTCATTGATATGACTCCTTGAAAGGAATGAATGGATAAGATTGCAGATCTTTGACGAGAAATTTATCATTTCTAATATTTTTATCAAGCTCTATCAAAACAAAATTTTAGTTGAAATTATGTCAAGTTCTTAATTTTTATCCGTTGCAAATCCATTATTTTTGGCCAAATTCCACTGCAACTTTGCTAATTTTCCACTATTTTTGGCCAAATTCCGCTGTAACTTCACTAATTTTCTGCTATTTTTGGCCAAATCCCGTTGCAACTCTGCTAACTTTTCTACTATTTTTGGCCAAATCCCACTGCAACTCCGCTAATTTTTCCACTATTTTTGGCCAAATCCCACTGCAACTCCGCTAATTTTTCCGCTATTTTGGCCAAATCCCGCTGTAACTCTGCTAATATTTTTGCTATGTTTGGCCAAATTCCGTTGCAACTCCATTAATTTTCATGTTAAATTTGACCATTGTCTGCTGCAACTCTGCTACTTTTCCATCAAATTTGGTTATTTCACGCTGCAACTCTGTCATTTTCCGCCAACTTTTGCCCTAACTCCGCCGGTATTGTCGCTGAAAATCTCACAGACAATCTACTGCATCTAGGGTAGATTTCCAACTAAATATTATTATTTCATGATGAGATATTTTACACTCCCTCCATGCATTCAGGAAATCAATGCTTATACGAACATGCTCTGCCTAATTAATGCTTGACGACAGATTTATTTTGAATTGCACGTGTGAAATTATCTCCCTCATGATTATTTGGCATCGAAAGTTCAAATCATTCCGGGGAATTGACGACTCGAGTAACGATGATCAGGTATGGATTCTGATTGCAAGTATAATCAAGTATTAAATGATATAATAGTAATGATTATACTTTTTCAACTCCTGATAGCACTCCATAATGAGTTAATTTTTCATTTCAAAATCATCTCGCCTGTACTTCCAAACAACCGTCATCCTATCTCTGATAATCTGTAATACATCTTGTTTCTAATTTCGCCAAAACTTCAAAACACCCATACGAACCCTTGATATCCGGTTACTATTTTCAATTGTTGCAACTTGGATGATTGATTCCGTCAGCTACTACACCCACCTATCACAACCAGTAAAGAAAATGTACTATGGGTCCTCCAATCAGGTATGAACCTAGCAATCTAGATGCTTTGTTTGCAAACATAGAGGTATTTACCATTTTTCGTGAAGCTGGATGGATTGGTTATTTCCAGGGATGATTTTAAGGAACCATACTTATTTAAAAGTGTATAAATGTTGGCGAATATTACCAATTCTTAAAACGCCAACTATAAAATGATTGGCGANTGCCAAGGATTTTATATCGTTTATATAATAATTTGGTGATTTTTAGGGTGAAAATTTTTTACCCCATTAAAATTGGGCAAAACAAGGCTTCAAAAATGCAAAATGGTGAATCTTTTCTGGGAGAAAAACATGGAAAAATAGCCCACTGGGCTAAAATTCGCCCCTAAAATTATCCCTGTTTATTTCCAGATATCGAATGGTTTCCATGATGAAACAACACTCTATTTCGCTATGACCCTGACTAGAGAATACTCATAAATTAGAAGGTTGAGGATAGATGCATCAGAACAGGTCATAGCAGAAGTCACAAGACTACCTCAGATTGGCTATCACTGGTTCTTCTACAAGAGGCACAATTTGAGAGCAGTCAAAGAATTTCTAGCAGCATGGGAGTAGGTGCAGAAAAGGGATATAGGAGTGGCATTGGAGACATTTCCAAGACCGTGGGACCAGGTCCCCATCTTTCTAATAAAGTACATTACATGTGAAGGAAGATATAGGGTTGTTTGCATTTACGATTTTGTCATACTGTCTCATTTATGCCATGGAAGACTTATAAATATGTCATTTATCTTTCACATACTCTCTAAAACATGGCACATTATGTTAAGAACTCTAGACACCCACTCTCTTCTATCGCAAACCATGGGTTGATTAAATTATTGGTGCAAATATCTTTGGCATGAAATAGCTTAACATGGGAATGGTTTGTTGGAGCTGGGGTGCACCAGGTACCTTCATTAGCACACATTAGGGATAGAGAGGTAGAACAAAGCTCCTTAGATTCATCTCGGGGGAGGGATGAAGAGATGGAAGAAGGTGAATATGAGCAAGATCAAAATTCAGGGGGAGCTACAATAGCAGATAATCCTATGGAGGAAATGGTTGGAGAAATAAAAGAAGTTGTGCCATTAGCAACTAAGGGAGAAACAACAAAAGAAATAGAAGGGGGAACAACTACAAAAGAAGTGACAGTGGAAGCTGGAGTTGCAAAGGCGGCAGGAGAAGAAGGAGAAGTTGCAAAAACTGTGGAAATAAGGTCTCAGGTTTTCAAGATCGAAACTTCCATGGAGATAAAAGGAACTGTAATAGAGGAATAAGAACCTTTAGCAGAAACTAGAGAAGTTGCTACCTTTATCACACCATAGAGGAAGAGGAAAATATCGAGTATCGAAGGAGAATCATTCGGGAGAAGAATAAATAGGGATTTCTAGACAGCAGAAGTGGTAAGAATTGAAATTCCCATTTTACCCACTGAAACACAAGAACTAGTAAGAATTTTACCAATGGAAGTCACTATTACACAAGAACCTACTAAAACACAGGGAGAATCATCTAGGAGAAGAAGAACTAGGGCTTCTTGGATAGCAGAAGTGGTAAGCACTGAAATTTCCATTTTACCAACTGAAACACAAGAACCAGTGGGAAATTTACCGATGGATGCCACTGTTACACAAGAACCTACCAGAATAGAGGGAGAATCATCCAGAAGAAGAAGAAACATGCATTCTTGGGCAGCAGAAAGGGAAGGATCAAAATTCCCATTTTAAAACCTAGGGTACCTAGTGAAACACAAGAACCAATGGGAAATTCACTTATGGTGGCCATCATTACCCAAGAACCTATGCAGCCCCAGTTAGAAATTTTGCAATATTTAAATGAATTGCTGAAGGAATATGTGCGAGCACTTAGGGAAGAACTGGAAAGGTGGAAGGAGATAAGCAAAAAGCAAGCAGTATAAGGCCTAAACACCTTGGCAAAAGCTGCTAGTCAGTTTGAAAATCCACTTTCCAACCAGGAAAAAGAAGAGTTGTTATGTCCTGAATGTGAAGTTTTATTTAGATTGGCAAGATATAAGGTTGATAAAATGGAAATAGCAGCCTAGAGATTGGCACATTCAGGCCAAGAAAGAAATGAGACATTGAATGAGGAACCAACAGAAGAAATAGGGTTGAAGGTGGATGAGATTCTTGAACAAGAATTACATGTAAATGAGGCACTGCAGCCTCAATATTCATAAAAGATTGAATAGCTTCCCTTTGGGAGTAGTTCTCAAGACATCAATCCACTTTCAGATTAGGAGCAACAGTCGGGTGATACTGAGATTATCTAGCAACCTAAAGATATGGAGATAGAACATGACACTGCTACACAATAACCAATGTCTTTTAATTTGATTACCGAAGTTGCTACGATAGAATTGAGGGAATCAAACACTGTCACAAAAGAACCAATGTTTCTGAAAACATTTGTTGAAACAACAGTTCAAAATGAAACTGCTGAACCACATGAAGTAGTAGTTCAGACTAAGGTTGACACTGTTGAAACTCAAGAAGTATCATTTCAGACCGAGGTTGACACTACTGAAACTAAAGAAGTGGCAGTTTAGACTGAGGTTGAAGAAGCAACAACCCATGTTTTAAATGTTCAAACGCAAGAAGCAACAACGGAGGTGGAGCACGATGGAGGATGCAAAATTTTAGGAGCCATCCACAGACAAAAATAATCAAAAATTGATAGAATAGGTATCATTTTGAAAGCTTGAAGTAAGTAAATGGAGGCATCATGCAATACAATTTGATGAAGGAATTATTTCCTTTACTGAGCACAAAAATATTATTCAAGAATTAAGGGAATAATGGGTTGAGGAGATCTTCTTTCAAAAAATTCAATGGAAAAATATGCGGGAGAAATTAAAAGAGTTAAAGAAATATGTGTTTATGGAGAAAGGTAAAGAAAATATCACTTTAACTCATGAGTTATTGAGCTGCAGACCCCCCTCCCCATCTTATCATGTATTCCTATTTGAACAGATGACTATGTTAGAGATTAAGGCTTTAAAAGAAGCAAGGCCCTTATTGGTTGTAACACCTTCTCAATTCTTGGAAACTTTCACCCAGAGTGAATTTTCTGAGCAGAAAGTTTTATGTGAGATATATCTGCATTATAGGGAATGCCTAATGGATACTCAAGCTAATCCAATTCCCTATATTGGGGATATTCATTTAAGATCGTTTACCTCTTTTGTCACTAATCATGTGTGTTGGTTAAGGTCCTCACAAACCATTTGAAGAAATGAGGACAGCTCCACTCTGTGGATTCATGGAGAACCTAGAGCCCTTATCCCTCTGATTGCTAGGAATAAGAAAGACCTTTCATTCCCATAGAAATTCAATCGGTTGGTTGTATTTAAACATAATGTCATATCCACTTATGTTGATATCATATCTTGGCAGTAAGATATTGCTCTACAAGGAAGCAGTCAAAGATGGGAATTTTCCCCTATAGCTCTAAGGGAAAAATACCTGCTTTGTTTTGAAAATTTTAAATATGCCTTATCTAGAGTTCCTAGCTATGTTAAATGTATGGAGTCCTATGGTATAAACTGGTTGGGTTTGAGGTTTATATTTCCTCTTATTTGGTATCCAGACAGAAACTACAAGGGCACCTACATGATGACAAAGAGAGATGAAAGAGACTGTTGGGGTGCTTTGATCACAAGTAATGGATTTTTGCTACCAAAGTAGGTACCAAAACCTTCATTTAACCTCTTTCATAAGAAGATTCTTGAGTCTGATTCAGACTCAGACTATCTCATATTGTTGCATGAGTACATGCAACCAGATAGCTGGGGGAAGATGTTGGGTCTTGATTTACCCCTTTTTACTCTACTCTGTTTCATCCTTTCTCCCTATTCTTGTCCCTATTTTGCAAATGAATCCTTATATTTTCCTTACAAACGAGCATGAATATCTCAGGTATAAATCATTATTCACTAGTACAAAATGAGAAATTAATGACTAAAAAAATGACTAAAATCAGGCTATAAACGACTATTTTTGAGTCAACGACTAATAGTAGCTAATTTCCACTATCTTATAGCTAGTCATATTTCACTTAGTCATTAATAGCTTGACTTATTAGTCATTTATTTATTCATTGATAGTCAATGATTTAGTCATTGATTTAGTCACTGATTTAGTAACTGATTGCAGCAATTAATGATCAAATATATGACTAAATAAACTACTAGATGATAACATATTAATAACTAAGCTAAATACCACTAAATGTTAGTCGCACTATAAGATACTGGAAATTAGCTACTAATAGTCGTATATATGCGAATTTAGTTGTTTTTGTAGTCACAAATTTATGATAGGGTACGGAGGAATCGAACCACCAACCTCCTGCCTATAATTAGGCAGGTGCTCTACCATTGAGCTAGCACCCTTTAAAAAGTTGTTATTTTTTGATAATGATGGTATTCAAACAAATTTTGCATCATTCAAGCATACAAAGTAATGACTATCAAGTTACTATAGATCCATAATAGCTTACCCTGTACTAGTCTTTCAAGTCATTTGTGCACATAATAAATGCATTTGAAATACTTGAAGGACTATTACAAGGTAAGCCATTATGTATCTATAGTAACTTGATAATCATTATTTTGTACATTAATTCATCACATTCTACACAAACAATTATTTTCATTGATAACCAATCCAAGCATTAGTGTGTTCGACAATCCAATCCCCCCCTTGAGTAAACAATTTAATTGCAATGTTATAGCTACTCTCCATGCAATGATCAAGTTTTTAAACTTCCAAGTTGTCCGCAACAATGTATTTCAACAAAAATACAACATATACAAAATTTATATAACAATACTCACATAAAATATTGGCATGCTTTTGTTATTTGAGTGCCACTCTAAGTAATATTTCTTAAAATCAAATGATACTAACATAACTATTTTCAAATCCAACATATACAACAAAAAAATGTAGAATAAATACTTCAAAGAAGACAAGGGGAATATATTGGAATGCTTGTACTATTTTAGTGCCACTATAAGCCAAATTTCTTGCAATGAAAGGATATGAATAAGATTGATTTCATCTCACAACCAAAAAAAAATTCATAAGATCATAACCATCAATGTTATGAATTTTTTGTGGGGAGTGATTTTCCCATATAAAGGGATTGATGTCACAATGATCTATAGGAATAAAGGTAAGTAAATCCATGGTCAAAAGATTCCATGCCCAAAAATGTCTTGAATTAACCCCACAACCATTTCCCACCCAAATCTATGTTGGAAAAAGAAATGCACCATTCACAAGGAAAATACAGGAGCTTCGCATATTGCTTTCAGAGACTCCATAAAAAATTGATGCTTACAAACCAATGGTCTAGGTGGTCTCCAATCATAATCAAAATTTTCCTAACCTGTGTTTTTTATCCTAGCAGTATTGTCTTTTAGTTAAGTTACCCAAAATCTCAATGGGTTAGCTCAATTGGTTTGAATCGACCCATTTCAAGGCATACATTGCAGATTGTTTTTAGAGACTATCAAAATTAAGCTTCTAAACCACTACTCTAGTTGGTCTCCAATCATAATCAAACATTTTATATCCCATAGTCTCCTTATCCTAGCAGTATTGTCTTTTATGTAAGTTACCCAAAATCCCAATGGGTTAGCTCCATTGGTTTGAATTGACCAACTTTAGGGCAAAGGTCATTGAGAGGTCATGGGCTCAAGTCCTATAGAGTACCTCTGGATTAGGAGAACATGTTGTACTCAAATGGTATTTACCCAAGGGCCCAGAAGCCATTCAAGGAGTATGAGGAATTGCCTAGAGGGATTCCCCAAGGACATTTTCAATAGAAAAAATAAACCAAGTTACCCAAAAACAAAAACTCAAAAAGAGAGGGGGCAAGAAGAAGAATATCAACAATGCTAGACAGTAGATTGGCATGAGAGTAAGAAACCATTACTAGATGACCTCATCAAACTAATAGGAGCAAGCCAATGTTAAAAATAAAAGACATTCACAAAGTGCATCCATAAAAGCATCAGCCAATCATGAAAAAAGGCATTATATAAGTTAATAGAACAAAATAGAAGACAATTTTTTTACTTACGCTTTAAAAGATCCTTCTCAATGCATTTGATATGAATTTCTGAAGAAAAATCCATAAATGGATCTATGGTTATTACAGCAAGTTTTTCCCCTTCTGCAAGGTCCGCTGCTCTAGCTGGGGATTCAAAGTTCAAAGAAAACAGTTGAGTTCATGTCTCCACATTCCATAACTTGACAGTCTGATCTGCACTACTCGTTATTAAACGTGTAGAATCCCCTACGTCATGTACCAAAAAAAATATCATTTAGTTTCAATATTCCAAAAGCCTTTAATCATGGGAATTCGAACATTCATATAAATAGACAAAAATAAAACAAGATCCAAAATTATTAAGAAGGCATAAGGCTCCATAAAATCATTAACACTATTAATATTTCATGGGTACATAAGGTGCAGGTACAGGTACAATAATGATGAAAACTTTTGGAACTACAGGTAGGAGAGCACATTGTGTTTTCTTTATAAAAGAGGAAGTCATCAATATGCAGATACAACAAGTACAAGTACATCTTGGGGGAGCGCAGGGTGTATCGAAGTACCCATCCTTAAGCCAATATCTACAGTATAAATTTAAAAAATATGTCTCATGTGTTTTCCATTCCAAGACTTTTAACATCTTTAAATTTTTAGACTTAGGTCAAATGCATCTGTTCCTAATCAGAAATACAAAATGAGCATTTAAATCTTCCATGCAACAACTTTCAGAATGACTTAACATGTTGACCACATAAAAAATAAATTGACAATCTCGTGACAGAAATTTAATCAAAATCCTTGGTAAATCCAAACAAGTTGAAAATCATCATGCTCAATTTCCTAATGTTTTCTGAAGAGTTTTGAGATTACAAACCAGAAACATTTTGCAACTCTACCGAACACCTTACCAACCATTCTTACAAGCCAATATCAACTAATAGAGACTATAACAGCAATGTCATTAAGACATGAAATTTTAAGCAATATCTGTGTATTTGAACAAATATGTCCCAGAGTTTTCAAACAATATATTTCCATAATTTAGATACATAATACAACCTCGATGATTACTTATTACAAAAACTAAATGATTCTATCCCCAGTATCCCCTACATATATTGAAAATACATACCACTTATTGCAGCTTCAATGGTGGGTTGGCAAGTGCTCTCCACTAAGGTAAAAATTCATCAACAAACATAGATATAGGTTGTAGAAATTTGTTGAAGACAACAAGAAACCGTAGCTTGACATTTACCTGAAACAAAAGAAAATGTTTTGCGCCACATTTTCAAAATTCCTTGTGCAAGATTAGATACATACTATCTGAAAAGATTTACAAATGAGAGAGTTTGTCATACTGGAATAATGTTACCTTTTATAGGAGAAGTCTAGAACTGCCACATCCCTGCTAGCTTGTAGATTCACAAATTCAAGTGGACACTACACCTGTACCAACAATATAAGTGGTTCAGATTATTATAGAGAAATGTCATTAAGGCATGAAATTTTAAGCAATATCTATTTATTTGAACAAATATGTCCCATAGTTTTCAAACAATATATTTCCATAATTTAGATACATAATACAACCTCGATGATTGATTATTACAAAAACTGAATGATTATATCCCCAGTATCCCCTACATATATTGAAAATACATACCACTTCTTGCAACTTCAATGGTGGGCTGGCAAGTGCTCTCCACTGAGGGAAGCATTCATCAACAGACATAGATATAGGTTGTAGAAATTTGTTGAAGAGAACAAGCAACTGTAGCTTGACATTTATGGTTTTACCTGAAACAAAAGAAAAAAATTTGAGCCACATTTCCAAAATTCCTTGTGCAATATTAGATACATAATATGCGAAAATATTTACAAATGAGAGAGTTTGTCATACTAGAATAGTGTTATTTTTATAGGAGAAGTCTAGAACTACCACATCCCTGCTAGCTCGTAGATTCACAACTTCAAGTGGACATTGCACTTGTACCAACAATATAAGTGGTCCAAAAGAGAAATGTCCAAGGAAAATAGGTTTATTAACTTGTTGTAGATTGACAAAACTAGTCCATGGGGTTTCTTTGACAGTGCTCGTCAAGGAAACCCAGCGAGATGTGGTGTTGGGTGTGTTATGTTTACCTCAGATGCTATTACCTTCCCTTTCAAACTTGGTCTAGGAATGCACTTAATCAACTGGGTAGAGTTGAAAGCTCTGGCTCCTCTACTCATAATTGCTTTGGAGAAGGGGCTGGAAAGTCTCCAGGTCTCCAGGTCTTTGGGGATTCTGAGCTGAAGATTGACTGGGAAAAAGGAAAATCAGAAATGCATAACTTATTCCTACAGCCATTACACAAGAATCCATATCTTCTATAAAAACTTGCATTCATGCACCTATCACATATTTTGGTAGTTTTATTTCAAGAGTAGGAACTATAGCTTCTCAGACTTAGGGAGATACCCCCCTAGTCACAAACGGGAGGTGCTCCCTTGCTGCTCTTCTAGAGATTAAAGGATTGATGGATTTCAGACATGAATTTTGTTTTATTTCAGGTTTTGAATTCATGTCCAACCAAATTTGAGTTCATTTAGAGATTAAAGAGTCCTTCATCCGAACTCCCTAGCATTTCTAGTCTTCTTTTCCTTACTGTGAATTTTATGATGAAAGAGGCCATGTTTAAGATTTACATGAGAGGAATTTTGACATCCCATTGATTCATATGATGTAATATAATACTTATGAATTTATTTCTAAAATTCCATCAAGGAAAGTTTGATTTTCATGTGTATTTTGTAGAACTACTCTAGATCTTGAGAAAAAAAATTGCTAGTTTTCAGTAAAGCTCTATTTAATCAACTTATTCCCAATGAATTTGAGTTATTTTAGTTGTGAATGTTATTATAAATGTTAATTAACAGATCCCATTCCTTAATTTGAGAATTTGTGACCTTCATGCTATGTTTGGGAAGCCTGGAAGTGAAGCTTGTTATGTAGTCCCAGAGGGTAGTATTGATTTTGTGACCTATTAAGTTTGTCAAACCTATTCTAAACATGTATAAATGAATTGATATTGATACATAACATTTAATACAATTTCTTCAAGCTTCCCTAGGTCAAATTTCGTCAGCACTAGTTTTCGGGAAGTGTTAAGCAAATGTTCTAGTTTGCATATGTTGGGGTGCCCCAAGAGCCTTGGAGTAGACTTCAGCCTTACTGATGTTCAAAACATAAATGGTATCAATACATTGTGAAAATTATCCTAATATATCACAACCCTATTCCACTTCATGGTATGGAGCTACCTTCTTAACCCTTTGTTCAAGTGACCAGTACAAACCCCTTTTCCTTCACTGCTTGTTTTGAATTTTTTTAAAAGAAGTGAGTGAATGGACAATACGATATGATTGGTTCATAAAACAATTTATGCTTTTTGTCTACAATTTATTACCACTTTTTACGATGGGATTGGAAGGAAAAGGATAAACACGTGTAAGAAAAAACATCACCTTCTTTTTATTTTTCTTCTAAAGTGGAGACATTGGTTTATTATATATTTTGAAGCGATATCATTATTTGTAAGGGACGTATCTATTAAAATTAAAGTAAAATTTAATGTGCAACACTCCCTACAAAACACAACCATTCAAGTCTCATTTAATTTTTATTGATGTTGCAGGTGATAGTCAGGTTCATCACTCACAAATAGAGAGACCACGGAACAAGTCACGGGTAGCCTATCTTGGTATATAAGTTCTAGTTTCACCCAGTCCTTCTCAAGGAAAATTTTAAGGATCAATCATTTTTTTGAAGTGTAGAAGCCTTGTTGAATCTTACTAATTATTATATTTCCAACCATAAAATATTAGGCAATATTTTTTTTAAATATTAAATTTTCAAAGGATTTTATATTGCTTTGGACAATTTTGGTTATTTTTAGTACTGGAGCATCATCTTCTATAACACTAAGTATCCATATTCTACAGCACTCGATCACTTGATCCTTTGCAGCAACACTTCAATCTTCTTGATCCTTTGCATCAACACTTCGATCTTCTCGATCCTTTGCAGCATCAATTCGATCTTCTCGATCCTTTTCCACAACACTACCTACAGTACACATGATCTATTTGCAGGATGATCAATCCAAATCAATTTAGGACATATGTCCAAGTATGATGCAATCCTCATCATCCTACTCCCCCTCAATGAGGAGGGTCCATAGTATCGACCAGCTAGATCGTCCACAAATGAATATCAAACCACATCATCTACAACTGAACGTAGATCTCATCCACAAATGAATGCAGGACCTATCATTTGTAAGGACTAATCATAGACCATCCTCGGCTTGTGAAGGCTAGTACCACTCCCAAGCGAGTGTTATTTTCTATGGAATCTACAAGTGAATGTAGACATACTCTCCATGTGAGAGTATTGTCTGCAACTGAATGCATATATCGTCCACAATTGAATATAGGACATGTCATCTGTACGGAATCATCATATACCATCCTCATCTTGTTAAGGATAGGACCACTCTTAAGCAAGTGTAATTTTCTATGACATCTACAACTTAATGTAGGAACACTCTCCATGCGAGAGTATTGTCTGCAATAAGAGCTAGGAACACTCTCATTAAGAGAGTGTTATTTTCTACAATACCATCCTCAAAAAATGATACTATTGTCCACAAGTGAATGTCAGACTTCATCAGCATCTACGGGCACACTTGGACTCTTTGGCACTAGAACATCACTTCCATCCAATCATTAATGACATTCTCATCATCACTCCCCCTTTTTAGGGAGGTTCATATTATCATCCTGCTCCCCATTTTAGAAGAGGGATTGTATCATCATTGTTCCTTCTTGCAAAGAATATCTGTATCATCATCATTGTTCCTCCTTGCGAGGAAAGTATTTTCAGACTACACCAAGATTGTCACAAAAGTATTCAAACTTTACTTGAGATAGAGGCTTGGTCAACACATCAGCAACTTGCTCATCGGTACTCACATGCTGGAGTTGTATATCTCCCTTTTATACCATATCCCTTATGTAAAAATATTGGATATATGTGTGCTTTGATTTATCATGGAACACAAGATTCCCTGTCATCTTTATACAGCTCTGTTTGTCACATAAAATCACCATGGTATCCAACTCCATGTCAAATAGACCTGACATCAACTTTTGAATCCATATGGGTTCACAATCAGCGGAGAAAACTTCTATGTACTCTGCTTCAGCTGTGATTAGAGCAACATTGGATTGTTTCTTGCTAAACCATGAGATCATGGCAGATCCCAGAAAATAACATCCACCTAAGGTTCCCTTCTTGTCTGTGACACTTCTTTCCCTATATGAATATGTATATCCATACAGTATGTAGTCATGATCTCTATCATAATATAGTCCAAATTCTATTGTACCTTTTAGGTACCTCATCACATGCTTTGCAGCTATCAGGTGAACATGTCTAGGTTTAACTAGATACTAACTTAGGGTGTTCATAGCAAAGCATATATCTGGCCTAGTATTCACCAGATACATTAATGGCCCAATAATATGTTTGTACTGAGACACATCCACTAACTCTGATGATTCATCAAATAAAAACTTTCGGTTGGTATCCAAGGGTGTCGCCATGGATTTACAATCCAACATATCAAATATTTTTAATATCTCTACTGCATACTTTACCTGGGTCAAAAGTATTCCTTCTGGGCTCTGCCACACTTCCATCCTGAGAAAATAGTGCATCAATTCAATATCTTTCACCTTGTATTCTTCAGCTAGCTTCTTCTTGTTTTCTACAATATGTTTCTCAGTTCCTCTCAGAAATAAATCATCTACATATAGTAATAATATGACAGGTTAATCATCCATAACCTTAAGGTAAAGGTTAGGATCAACTTTACTTTTGATAAAGCCCAAGCTTGTCAAGAAGATATCTATTCTTCCATACCAAGCTCTAGTAGATTGGTTTAGTCCATACAAATCCTTTTTCAACTTACATACATGAGTCACTATGTCTTCGACCTCAAATCCTTGTGGTTGTTCAATGTATACTTCTTCATCAATGACACCATTCAAGAATGTTGTCTTTACATCCATCTGGCGTAGATTCCACTTCATGATGGAAGCAAGTTCCATGATGGTTCTAATGGAAGTGTACCTTGATACTGACGCAAATGTCTCTTAATTATCAATTCCATCTTTCTGAGAGAATGCTCTAGCCAAAAATCTTGCCTTGTATTTTTCAATACTTCCATCAACTGCATGTTTTATCTTGTGGATCCACTTGGAAGATACCACACTCTTTCTTTCTGGTTTGGATATTATATCCCAAACATCATTCTTCATTATTGATTGGTATTCTTACGTCATTGCTTCTACCCATTCTTGTTCTTGTGGAGCCTTCAGAAGCTCCATACTTCTCTGCTTCTTGTATGATTTCTCTTACCCAAGCAGGTTTTCTGTTTTGAGTTACATCCATAGTAGGGGTTTCCTGAGGTTCTAGCATATCATTATATTCTAATGCTACTATTTTAGGAGAGGTTTGAACTTCTACCTTTCTGGGATGTACATCCTCTTCATGTAATTCTTCAAGTTGACACTTTCTGGATTTCTTAAGAGATATTTCTTTATCAAATGTTACATCCCTACTAATCTCTATATGATGGAATCTTGAAATGTATATCCTAAAGGCTTTGGAGACTTCATAGTATCCAACAAATATTCCCTTCTTTCTGAAAGTATCCAACTTGGTTCTCTTCTCTTTTGGAATGTGTACATATACTGGAAAACACATATCTTGAGATGGATCACTTTAGGTTTCTTTCCTATATACATTTCTTTAGGAGTATTGAATCCAAGGGAACTATGAGATAATTTTTTCTGCACATGCACAGTTGTTCTTTCTACTTCCACCCGTAGATGCATGGGAAGGTCGTGATCATAAATAATTGTTTTTATTTCTTCCATAATGGTTCTATTCTTTCTTTCCGCAACACCATTCTTTTGGGGATTGTAGGGAGTGGTTAGTTCCCTCTTGATTCCAGCTTCTTTGCAGAAATATTTAAATTATTTTGAACTATATTCTCCACCATTATCTGTTCTAAGTATCTTGGTTCTTCTTTCTGAATGTTTCTCTATCAAGGCTTTGAATTCCTTGAATTTCCCAAACACTTCACTCTTTGTCTTCAAGATGTATATTGATATCTTTCTTGAATATTCATTAATAAATGTAACATAATATTCATATCCACTTAAAGATGTGGATGGAATAGGAACACATACATCAGAATGAATTACTTCCAACGTACCTTTAGTCTTTGTTTCACTTTTAGAAAATGAATTCTTGATATTATTCCCTCTTGCACATCCTTTGCAAATACCTTCATGATCGATCTTCAAATATGGTAAAGACATTACCACTCTGCTCACATAGGGTAATGATTTGTAGTTGATGTGAGAAATCCTTCTACGCCATAGTTCACTTGAGCTAGTGATATCATGGACAAAGGTTTTTCTGCATGTCCCTTGAGTTGTACAATCCTCCTTCTTCTTCACCAATGACCACAACACATTCAATTGTCTTTCCTTTGGTCCACATGCGTACTTGTCCATGTATAAAAGCAACTCTATATCCTTTCTTATCTAGTGCCGAGATGGAAAGTAAGTTCTTTTTCAAACCTCGTATATATAGTAATTCCTCATCTTCATGGAGGTTCCAGACTCAATCTTATAGATTGATTCACCAATATTGATAGTCATCTACTAATGATACTTTCTAAGGATATTTCTTCTCTTCAAGTATTGACAGAGTTTTGTTATTCCCTTTCATGTGCCTTGAAGCACCACTATCAATAAGCCATGCATCGTCTCCAGATATTATAGACCTAGAGAGAGTAGAGAATAGTACATATTCTTGTTTTTCTTGTCTCTTTCGAGGTCTTTCTTCTTCTTCTTCATCCTCATCTTCATCTAGATGAACATGATGTATTTTGTTCTTCTTCTTCTTCAATGGACACTCTCTGGCAAGGTGTCTTATCTTATGACAATTATAACATTGCTATTTGGAGTAGTCTTTCTTTTGACTCTTTTCTCTTTTCCTTTGAAACTTATATGGAGGTCTATACTCCTTTGGACTATCCTTATTGAAGTTTGATTGTATTCTCCTTCTGGTATGGGTGGCTAGAGCTTGATCATATTCTCTAAGTAGAGCTTCTCTATTAGCTACTCTAGCTTCTTCTTGGATGCAATCTTCCCATACAATGTCAAACTTCATACTTTATTTTCTGGCACTCATAGTCTGTATGAATGAATCCCAAGGTCTAGTGAGACCATAAAGAGAAGTAATAACTAGTTCATCTTCATCAAGGGAGTCTCTAATCGAATCTAGTTGTTCCTTGAACTGGGAGACCCTTGTGAAATAATATTTAATGAATTCTTCTTTACTCATCTTGGTCCCTCCAGTTGAGCTCTCAAATTCATCTTTCTATTGATGATATTTCCCTCATACATTATAGAAAGGGAATCATACATTTGCTTTGGTGTATTTTTAGATGACACTTGAGGTATCAAGTGATCTTTGATAGAATCAACAATTATCCTCGTTTCCTTGATTAGGTCCTTCTGGTGCTTCTCCTTAGCTTCATATTCTTTCGGTTTTGCAATGTCATCTTTGATGTATTTTTCAAGATCATTCTCTCTAAGAATGAGACCAATCCTATACTTCCATTCTAGGAATTTTTCTATTCCTTTGATCTTGTCCTCAAGCCTAGTGCTTGGGACCATATTATCTAGGAGGTCACTAAGAATTGAAATTTCTCAAAATGAAAATCTGACCTTACCAAGAGATGCGCTTGACTGAGGCGAGTTGGTTGTTCCACTTGGGTTCTGGAGATTCCAAATATTCACCCTTCAAAACATGTTTGTGAGATTTTAGTTTTTACAGATTTATGGTTCTGGTTTTCTGCAAGTTTCTGGTTCAGGGCCAAACTAGGGTTTGGATTTCCCGGATATTCACCCACTCAAAAAATTTGATCTAGGGCTCAATATATGTGCTCTAGGGAGGCACAAATTTCTATGCAAGAAGATCTTCAAAATCCCAAATTTTGCAGAAACCTTAATTTCTTGTCGGAGGGAGAGGAGAGAGAGTTTGACCTTATGAAATCTATTCTATTCAGGTTAGCTCTGATACCATGTTAAAATTTCATATGCTTATCTAGATATCATTAGTGTTTAGTCCAAATTCACAACAGTAGCATATAAAGAATCACTAAAATAAACACAATCACAAGATAGACACAATTTTATCCTAGGAAACCCTGAAGGGGAAGAAAACCCAACAAAACTTCTTCTATATAGATGTATAATATAAACCCCAAAATAAGTGATCCTCCTCCTTGCTGGTGCATATCTCTCTTTCTTCTATGCGCTATACACAAGTGAGTGTGTGTGTTCAAATGAGGAACATAGCTCCTCTATTTATACTCTTTATTTCACTTGACTTTTACCCTAACAAGTAATCCCCACTAAACTAATTGGGCCGACTTCACCTAGGAAGACTCAAAATAGTATTATATTATATTCATTGGGGTACTATTCACCCGGCTTACAATGGATTTTATACCTCATGACTCTATGATGACCAAATACAATAGTAACATCCTGACGGAGGAATAAGACATCTCCATTGGGTTACATCGTAAAATACATTTAGAATATTCTTTGAAGTTACACTATTTCAACAAGGTTGTGATATATCGCTACCCACACGAACATAACAAATAACACTCGTCAAGGAATGGTTGGGATTATCAAGAAACATTTAACCAAAAAGGAAACCAATATGGAAGCACATGGAGGACTAAAAGCAATGCATGGAGATAAATTAGTATCATAACAACAACATGGCACCAAAGGAGAAATTAGAATCAAGATCGAGGTGGCAAGGAAGTAGTTGGACCCCATGTCCACATTTCACCAGGATAAATGGATGCCTATGCTCGGTGCCAATTGGCTACATTACTTAGTAGATCATATTATATGTCTTCCTCCCATGTTTCGAGGATGAAAGATGCGAAGGGGATGGAGTGTAATGTACTTAGCGAGGATAATATGGTGTTCCTAAGGAGTTTCACAAGGATACAATGAGTGTAAGGTGGGGATAATAAATATAATTTCAATAAACCCTCTTGGTATTCAGTGGGTAATATGTATGGCCACTAAGTAGTTAAAAGAAATAATATAATAATAGGGGTAGTTGTCATAGGAATACTCATGTGATAGTATTTGTAGTTTTTTTCTTAAGTTTAAGGGTTCTATCTTGTTTGTGATTTAATTTTTCGGTTAAGGATCACAACACAATGTGTCTAGTAAATTAATTCAAGTGCCACCAAAAATATGACTAGTAAAAAAAAATCAAATTTGCTCATCATGATGATGAGATCAATCTTCTTGGTGATAATAGTGTTCATGAGGTGAAAGGAAGAGGTGAAGCACCGATAAGAATTTTTGGAAATTGCATAAAAATATACATAATTTCTTGTATATTCCATAAGAGGTGCTAAGTACTTTGTAACACACATTGATGATTTTTTGAGAAAAATATGAGTATATGTTTTGAAGTACAAATGTGATGTTTTTGCTTGTTGATAAGGCCCCTATTGACTCGAAACTAAAACCTTGACAACGATCTAATAACTAGCTTATAACTATAGGATTGAAGTCTGTTTCTACTATTTTAGCGCTAAATAAAACAATGAACTCTTGAGGGCCCAAAAGAGACTTATCATAACCATCCAATCATAGAGATAGATCCAAATCCAAATTGTAATCCCATATTCATTAATGGTCGAGGAACCCATAGTTCGATAACCTAGAGATTGGATCAACTATTACATGTGAAAGGAATGGACACATCTTAATTTTTCATTCGTCCTTTCCCCAAGGGAGTTACTGCTGATGAGACATTCCTTAATCATTTTTTATGCATAGGATATTAAATGACTAAGGGGATAGAATGATTGAATCTACCCGATTTTCCCTAGAGTTTCCTTTTCCTAACCTTACAGCAAGGTTGGCCATTTTATCTTTTGCGACGTTTAAGGAGTGTAAAATATGGAGAAATTGAACTTAATCAAAATAATAGTTTACAAGCCTTATTCTTTTTGATGATTTGTTCGAAAGATTTTTCCTTAGGGATAAAATTGTTGTGCAAGTGATGAATGATAATGGTAGAGACCTCAAAGACTAGAAGGCTCATTATCCTTGATGAAGAGGTGTAATACCCCTGGTTTCGACTTGGACAACAAATTTGGAAGGGAAAACACATGGCTATAAGTGAGCATAGAGGTTGGGAAAGCTAGGAACAAGCTTAACCCTTGAGTTTTTCTACTGTTACATTCTTGAAAATCCATGAATTGAGGTTGTAGGTGGTTCTTTAACAACATTTAGTAGGTTGGTATTCTTCTATGCACACAGGAAGCACTCGGCAACATGGATCCCCTAAGAGAACCGTGGATTGGTTAAGGGGATGCATGAGCCAAGAAGGATGTTGTGTGGCACATGTATTGTGGAATCCAAGGTTGTGAGAGTTGAGTGAGACCCATGTATAGCTTTGTATGAGCATTTGGATAAGCATGGAGAGAAGGTTAGGTTGTGGGATGAGAGAGATAATCCTACAGGTGTTTCCTTTTCCCTGGTGGCCTCATATCCCAACTTAGGGGTGTCCTCTAAGCAAAAAGAGTATATGCTGGACAAAGTGGCTACGGTTGGGTGGAAAATCACTCTTACAGCCAGTTTCTTGGATCGACATTGTTTAAGATAAGTATTCTCTTGTATTTTGTTATGGAATGTTTTGAATTGATTCCTATAATTGATTGTGCTTGAATATGCATGAATCATGTGTGTGGATAAATCTTATTTCCATTGTGTCCATTTATCTACATTCTATACATGTATTTTTATATGTGATGAAATTAGTAATTATCGTTATGGGAGAAGTATAAAGGCACAAATTTGGTTGATGTCCCCTATCTTTGTCCAATTGATGGAAGGGGATGTTAGAGAGTGGTATCAAAGCTTCTAGTTGCACTACCGTAGATGTATGGGCCACAAATTTAGCTTTACAAGAAAAAATTAGAATTGGTTCTTGAGAAATTAGTTTATGTTGAGTGGAAGATAAGGGGCTAAGAACAATTTTGAAATAACCACCTTAGGTCTGAATTAAGAATATGGGGAAATTCAAATTTTGGAAAATTTGGGAAATTTAAGTTGGGCCCCACCTGTAAATATGCTAGTACAAATTGCTAGTGCAGAGCTTAAGGCCAAGGCCCGACTAGAGAATGGTTGGGCATGTATGATGTGAATATTTTTATTTGGCTTATAATGCCAAGTCAAAATATATGTAAATATTATGTGCATAAATAAATAAAAATTCCAATAATGGTTGTGTAAAGAGCAACAAAGGGGCTATGATTCCACCAAAGGGGAAGAGGGAAGGGAGCATAAGGGGAACTAATCCTTTGATTCCAAGTGTCAACCTTAGAACTCACCCAAAATTTTGTCATGTTCCTTGAATAAGCCAACTCCATCAGTTTTTTATTATTTTCCAATCATTGAATGCATGTGTGAAGTTGGTGGGAAAGGTCACTTCATGTAGTTATTGGAGCATGGGGATGAGTGCACTTTTGGACAATTCTATCATAAGTCAAAAGTTAGTATGAAACAATCAGGAGTCCTTTCTACACTATTAATCCTCATATATATATATATATATAGAAAATAACATTTATATATATATAAAATAAAAATAGAAACTTATAACAAATATATATATATATATATATATATATATATAAATTAAAAATTAAAAATATAAATAGTTATTAAATATATAACAAATTTTAATAAATAATAAATATATATAAGTAAAACGTATAGATATGGTAGATCTCTATAAAAATATCGTTATTCCTTTTCTATATTTAAATTTAATTTAAATTATAAATTTTACACATGTATAGTTTAATACATTATTAATTATTACAAATATTTAAAGGAAAATATCACACATCATATTGTAAAAATAACCAAAATAATAGTTGAACATTATAAGTCTTTAATAGTCCCGGTCAAAGGCCATGGTAATTATTGTGTCCATTAGATTTGACTTTGTATTCTAGGCCACCTTTGATTTTGCATATATGTTCATATATTCTAAATTTTTTGACATAGCGCTTAAGTTTAATCATTAATTATTCCACTTGCAATTCTATTGAATGATACTTTGAAGTGTTATTGGCAGGGCGACGTTTTGATATTTAACCAAACTTTTACCTATTATTTCCATAACATTAGTAACTCTCAATCCGGGTGCTCCTCATTAAAATAAGATTATTTTTTGTTCTGTCAACAACTATGTATAGCATCTGCTCACTACCTTAGCACCTAACTGCTCACTTCCTTAGCACTTCCTGCACCCTTAATCCTATACCATCTTCTTGCAACCTATATCAATCATTTTGGTCATGCAGTAGTTTCTCCCTCCCATCATCTCACCACTCAAGGTGACACACTATGATCATGGTGCAATGTGAAACAACACATAATCAATACCCTGAAAAATATAGATTGGGGGTTTGAGAGTGCCAAGATCAACTTCAAGAATGATTCAAAATATTAGATAGAGGAGTGACTGCAAGAAGTTGTTGATTACCTCTTAGAAGGCCGCCCCGAGTAACTGACTAACTTCAAATTTTGACATTGCTCTGGATATGTACTATTTTGTTGAGGTCACTCAAATTCCCTCTAGTCGCTGGTCCTCTAGCTTGACGGTGATAATTCACTTGCAGATTTGTTTTCCTCATGTTTCCAAAATTGATTGTATTGCACAATTATCATATTTCTCACAAACAAATACTCTTACAAGGCCTGGATTTCTGTTATTTGGATAGGGCCTTTTCTCATTAATTGATACGAAAGATGACATGGATATGCAATTAAACCTGAGATCACTGCGAATTCCTAAGGTAGAATATGGATCAAAGGCTTAGTACGAAAGTAATGAGATGAAATTTCTCTTACTATTGTCACAATATTTATGTCATACCTAATCCTAATTTATCATTAAAAACTAGCAATGTAGAATACACACCCACACATGTGACATCTCTGGTTGTGATCGGGAATTCTAAGGAAGGTTCTATGTTTAGGGTGTACCAATTGGCCTCGGAAGTCTAAGGGATCACAACCCACCCAAGTTCAATATGCAATGGTAATAAGGAAGGTTCTATGTTTAGGGTGTACCAATTGGCCTTGGAAGTCTGAGGGATCACAACCCACCCAAGTTCAATATGCAATGGTAATAGTCATATCCATATCCATGCAAATAAGCCATAGCTAACTAGTACTAGCCATGGCCATAGCCACGTAAACTAACCATAGCCATATAAGCCATGCAATGAAAAGGGAACTTAATTGAACTTAAAAGAGAAATCATTTTACGTGAATCAACTACATGATAATGTGAATTCCCTTTGTATAGAGTTCAATAGATAAACGTTTAACAACATGATGAAAGTCTTCTATAAGTGGATTGCATTCATCGTTCCCAGATAAAAGAATTATCTTTGAGATAGGAAAGCTAAAACATCCTCTTGTTTCTTCATTATGCATTGAGATTGGGCTACCTACAACATTCAAGAAAAAAATGAGATTATGGCACGAGGGTTCACTAGTAAGGCAATATCATATCATGTCCATTCATATTGGGGGTTTGAATACTCCTAAAAACCTCAAAAATATATTGTCTCATATTAAGGAGTCAAGGGTGTATTTTTAATTTGACATAGTAATAAAAATATTGGGGGTTATTTTATTTGGGTGGGTCGAGGAATAACCTCCAAATAATGGGATGGATTTGTACCTCCAAATCATGGTCTCAATTCATACCCCCAAATTGTGGGTTGGATTCATATTAGTCCTATTTTTTGCTAAGGATTAACCTCCAAATCACAGGGTCGATTCATACCTCCAAATCATGGCATGGATTCATATCAATCCTAACTACTGCTAAGGAATAACCTTCAAATCGTAGGATAGATTTATAGATCCAAATCATTGAACTTAAAGTCTTTTTTTTAGAATAAGTTTTTAGGTTAGGGTTTAGGTGGGTATTGAGATTCAATCAAACTTACTCCATGACAACCAAGAAAAGTGAGATCAATCTTTCCTAGCTCACTAGAACCAAGAAAAGTTGGATCAATATTTCTTAACTAATTATGCCTTTCAATTTTTTGTATTCTTCTTTAACATTTTCACATTTTCAGTTATGAATAGTTATTAGATTGAGTTATATTTAGCACATTCATAATTGTAATTTTAGTTCTTATATGCAAGGAATCCACCTTAATATTATATTGGAACTGACATTAACATAGGTGAATATAAAAATCCTTATTTACATACCCCACGTGTTATTGTTACCATGAAATGGTATCAAATCATTTTCACCATCTGTGAATCTTTATAAATATTGCACGCTTGAAACTAAATAATGGAGATTTCCCCCTTTCCTGTAAAGATTAAAAAAACTAGATATAACCCAAGAAAAGGTAACTAAATGTTGTTAATTCCCTTAATTGCAAGAATAAATGTAGAGGAAGTGGAGGAAATTATTTGCATATTGTGAATGAACCAAATCCAAGCTATGCACATTATCATATGGTGTTATTAAAAAGTAGGAGAAATTTTTATATGCTCATTTCAGTTCCAACATCAATGATGTTTTTTTTTTTATAGGAAGGTGTTGCAGCTGCAACATTTTCCCAAAATTCAAAAAAAAATTGGGACCCTCCTTTATTTCGTTTTGCTCAGCTTTTTGGGTCTGTTTGATGTTTGCTCAAAGAATTACTTTTATGCTGGCCAAGTTTTACGATTTGTATTGATTTTTCCTTGCCATCGGAAGTGTTTTAGATTTTTTAGTCGGGAGTCCAGTCATCTGTGCACCCGCTGTTTCGGAAAAGAACGGGACATCAAGACCGATTCTTGGTCCCCGATGCGTTTTATTCGTCGGCGGTTGCTTTAAGATCCCGTCGGAACGTTTGTCCCTATGTTTTTCGCTGTTGCGGAAGAAGTATCATGAATTTCCTCGATGGTTTTATGATCCCCTTCCTATCCCCGCCGTCTTGATTCACAGATCCTTTGGTTTTTAGCTTTCGCCGTTGCGGCTCTGGAAGGAACTATTTTTCCGATGAAGTTTGATTTTGTTCTCTACATGACCGTTATTTTTGGCCGAAGTCATGTTTATTTTTGCTCCGATTTTTACTAGTCTGCAGAACTCTATTCCTTGATGGTTTCCGCCTTTGCGGCTCTTCAACCAACTATTGTTCCGAGACCTTAACTTGGTGAGCTCCGATGTAAGGTTGATTTCTTTCTCTTGCCGTTGCTGTTGTGGGTTTCTTAGTTGTTTCGTCATCCACCATTGCAGAGGTGCTAATGACAGGATCGCCGACCCCATAGATTGTTTGCCGCCTGATGATCTTACTTTTCCCGCCGATTATTTTGTGGACCAGGGCGTATATATAGTGGGGTTGGGGTTTATTGTTTTTTATTGTTATTTTGCAAATTTCCTCGTGCTGTCTTTATCGCTTGAGCAGACCAATACTTGCTGTCAGTACCTCGCTCCTAGGTGGCTCCGCCGTGGAGGTTCGCAATTTCTTCTCAACCAATCGTGCAACACATTTCCAGGTAGGCCCTTATGCTCGTTGTACTTTTCCATTCAAATGGTCAAACTGAATTTTGTTGCCCTTGGTCAGTTCATTGCCTCTGCGGTTAATGGTTATCTACGTTTTCCATATCGGCATGTATATATATTCTAGGTAGATGATCTGGCGGCCCGGTGGGGGCTGTTTGTGGTTTTGCGTGATGATTTCTTCCACGACCGTTATGGGTTTGCAACTCGAAATCGACTGCTAGGGAAATCGGTGCAGACAGCCGTTACACTGTCCGCACCAGTTTCCCCCAGTCTGTGTTTGGACATCCGAGGAGGGCGTTTTCATGCTTTTCTTTCGATATGTCGAGGTTTTGGTTCCATAGTTTGGTCACCCTCATTTTGTGAACCAGGGTCGAGATGTTGAAGTTACTCCCCATTTAGGATGAGACTGTTCAAACTCGAGTACAAACCCCGGACCAATTTAGGTTTAGAATGTACTATCACGTACAGTATCCTTCTCTTGGGATTAGGCCTCATGTTTTCCTTGGAAAGATTTAGTTCATAGCGCCGAGAGGGGGTGTTTGAGACTGTTTTCTGCTTCAGCGTTAGAGGGGGGATATTCGTCGTTTTAGAAAGGCCATGATATTCTGAGTTAATTTTGCAAGTGTTGGTCGTGAGCTGGTTTTAGCCTTTTGGGTAGATTAATTTCACGTGGGAACTTTTGGTTTGAGTATTGTTTGTTTTACTTTCATAACGGCAATCATTTTTAGCCTAGACGAGGTAAAATGCTCATACATTTTGTCTCCATTTTTGAATTTTATCAAGGAATGGCCCAATAGAACCTAAAAGCAATTTCTGTATATGACAAGGAAATTCTTCAGAATCCAAGATGTCTAAATGACAGAAGAAGAAGGCTCCCATAGTGGAGGAGGAACCCGAAGTCGAAATTGTTACCAAAGTTGATTACACCTACGAGGACACCAAATGCATAGTGGGTGTGGAGCCCGAATATAAATGGGGGGAGGTCTACAAACTAATAACACACTGGGAGGTACCTGACACAGGTTTTGAGGAGGAAACCATCTATGTCAATATAGAGAGATATGAATTGATGAGAGTTGCTACCAAACCTAAGCTTTTTCCATGCTCAGAGGTGATTGGGTGGATTCTTCCCAGGGAAGATGTAACGACCATGATTTTGGAAAATGTTGATAAACAAGGTTATGCTGCCTATAGCCCTGGGTATGTATCACTGGCCTACCACTTACCAGAAGCATAGGTATACTTGACTGAAGACTAGCTAAAGGAAATTAAGCTGGACCTAGTCGAGACACTGAAGGGAATGTTGGTGCCCGGCAAGAGCTTTAGGACTAGACCGTCTGGGGAATATGATACTGCCACTCTAAGAACCCCTTACAGGTTCATTTCCCTGATGCTGAACAGGATTTTTGGAAGGGCCCACGGTAAAAGCTTTAAGTTGGAGTGAGTGCCTATCATCTTCTATGTGGCAACCCAGGGAATAGTGTTCAACTGGGTGAACATTGTATCTAACAGCCTCTCAGCCTACAATGCTTCAGCATTAGGAGGGGTGTCATAGAAGAGATCAGAGTTCTATATGAGCTCTATACTGATTGATTGCATACTATGCACTCAACCCTTCCCAAACCTGAGGTGTATCTGGGACCGAGAGAGAACACCAGTCTACTCAGCTTACAAGCCACTGTGGGCACACAAGTACCATAGTCACTATAGAGAACTGTGTGAGCACTTCATCATGCCACTATATACATTGATCTTCTTAAAGGAGTGTAACTGTATGTCGGAGGAAGCATTGTAGGTGATTGAGGAATATGCAGACTACTACTTAACAGAGGATGGATTGTACTTCAGAATGTATGGATGCTCAATAGCACCCTCTCTATTGCCAAAATATGCCACTGACTATGTTGTCCACAAGGAGGCAGTTAGACAAGTCTTCTTAGATGGTATAGGGAGTTTTTTATTCGAGCATAAGAAAGTGGCTTACCCTCCTTTACCATTAAGGTTGGGAAGCTATAAGTTCACAAGAGTAAAGAAAGATGATGAATTTGTGGAGGAATTGGGGAAATTCCATTTTGGAGAAATGAATTTCCACACGAATGATTCCCAGAATAAAGTGGTCGAGCACTGTAAGGAAGCAAATGTACATTTTGAATACACAAGCCACTGGGATATAGAGGGATCCATTTTCCACGGTGCAGAAAATATAACGGCCTTAAGAAGAAGATTTAAAAATAAAATCACCACCAAAGGCGGGAAAAGACAAGATGAGCAAGAAAAGGCAGAGGAAGAAGAAGCCAGAAAAAGAAATGAAGATGCTAGGAGACTAGCACATGAAGCCGAAAGCTGGCTCAAAGGTGAGGAGGAAGAAAAGAGAAGAGCTGAACAAGAAGCAGCTAGAAAGGCAGAAGAAGCTTCCCGGAGTGAAGAGGAGGAAAATAAAAGAAAGTTGGATGAGGAAATGAGGAAACGGGAAGCAGAAAGACTAAAACTGATAGGGGCAATGACAAAGCAATCAGCTTCCGATCCTGTAGACAGACAGGCTCATGACTTGTATAATCCTGATATTCAAGATCCCGAGGCAGTGGCTGGCAGCACAACAGGACAAGCTATGGTCCCTACCCTTAGGCTAATCCATTTTGAGCAGAAGAAAGGGGAGGAGGTACCAGATTTCAACACTATTTTTTATGATAGAGAAAGGAAAATAATAGTGAAGAGGACCAAGAGAATGGTCGAGACTGGGGGGAAGTTGGGTAAAATGATAAATGATACAACCGTAGTATACGGGACAGACAAGGACCCCAGATTCACCATCAGAGCTGGGGTTGCATTGATCCATGCTTCTGAGGACAATGTAGATCGAATAATGACGGATCTTCAACAGTCAAAGAAGTCTATTGCCCAGCTAAAAGATACCCTGAGAAGAGAGAGAGAGGAAAATAATAGATTGAAAAGAAAGTTTGAAGACATACAACATGAAATAAAGTCTTCAAAAGCTGAGCTCCAGTTCCTCCAAGTTGAGAAGAGATCTATGGAGGCCGCCCAAGAGAGTCTGGAGAAATTGCAGTAGGAATGTCAGGGGTTAAGGACAGAAAAAGAGCAGCTACTAGGTAAGATAGGGGTATTGGAGCTACAGAAGGCTACCTTCGAGGAATATGAAAGGAAATCTCAGGGGCAGACTGTAGAGCTGAGAGAACAGGTTGCCTCATTAACAGCAACTCTAGAAGAGGCCAGGGAACAGCATGCCAATATTCATCCTTTCAAGGAGAATGTTTTATCACAGAGGAGCAATATGCACCAGCTACAAGTGGCCATAGAGGAAGAAAGGTGCAAGGTCTTGCAGGTGGACAATTGGCTGGAAGAGATTTTGGAAACCTCTTCATATTTTGTTGACAGATCGCAGGATATCTTAGAAATCCTGACAGGAAGATTGGCGAGAGTAGAAGTGAATGAAGAAACCCCTGCAGATCTACCATCAAAAGATCAACAAGCCCTAAGGCAATACAATGATTTATTGGATTTTGCCATAAACACAACCAAATAATTCAAGAAGGCTGTCAAGAAGACAAAGGGGGCTTGTACGGAATTATTCAGGAGACTTTTGATCACTTATAATCGCTGCCATGTTGAGGCTGAACAGAGAATTGATACCTTTCCAGAACACAGCCTGTTTGTGGAGATGTTGCAAAAGAGATATCAGGAAGATGAACAAACGATCCAGCACATCAAAGCCTTAGACGAGCAGACCCTGAGGAATGAAGTAGCTCATGCTGCGGTTAGTGTGCAGTTGCTTGAGGACTAACTTTGCCTGAGTGTAGTCAGAATAGAAGCAATAAGAAATCAGGCTGCTAAATTTGAAATAAACATTCGTTTCTTAGAACCTTCAGAGTTCGAAAACATTGCCTCAGAGGCTTCAGCTTGGAAGAAGTTCCTGAATAGTCAAGCGGGACCCTCCTCATAAGCATTTATTTGTTTTATTGTAATATATTGTAAATTCTATAAGTGATTAATGAAATAAAAGCATGGGAGGTGAAGCGTTGGGGAATCCCAAGAGTCATTTATGGGTAGCCCAACAGTTTTTCTCTTGTTGTATAAATATAGAAGATTTAGATAGGAGGGGGACTTTTTCCCAGTGAGATTGGTGAGGACATATTGTAAGAAGAACTATTTCCTTTTGCAATAGATAATTACAGTTTACCTGTTGGAGAAAGCTTAGTGGAATGTCCAAATGTTGTGCTATGGATTTGTTGAATAGGAACTATTTGGTTTTCAGCGTTGTGTCCATTAACTGTGAGATCGTTCTAACTCTTTGAACCTATGTTCTTGTATGAATGATCTCTGGTTTATTCTATGAAAATTTCCACTATGAGTAATGAATGTTGTTCATAAATAATTGGGTATGTGGTTGTTCAAATATCTTTAAATGTTCATGTGTTTTGAAATAAGTATCAGCTATCTGTAATTTTTCATAATGCATGCACAAAATACATTACTCATTAATAAATGATAATCTTACTCCCTAGGGATAGGTTAGGTAGTTAGTTTTAATTGCTTGTTGTGTGTGATTTAGATGCAAGAGAGTCTAAGACGAGAGGTAAGAACCTGCGCATCACATTGTGACCACTCCTTGCATTCTTAATCAATCTGCATTTTAGATAAGCACTTGCATGTCATACTTAAAACTAAAACACAAAAATATACATGGTGGACCGGGCCGCAACCAGTAAAACATTTTATTTTTGTTACTTGACCTACTGTAGCCGGACCGCAAATCGGACGGATTCCCTGCACCAAATAGTCACGGGCTAGTTGGGAACGTTGACTGGGGAGAATCCCTTGCTATTGTTACCTGTGAATTTCCAGGCCTCAATAGTTTCTGGCACTAGAAGGAGGGACGCCAGTGCATGGCCGGCCAGGGAAATCTGTTTCCTCAAAATAACTCCACCAATGATAGTTTTGAAAGCAGTTTATTCCCTCATCCAAATACTCAAGAGAATAGAGAGCATTTGTTTAATGTGGACAACCAAGTGGTAAATGACCTGAGAAGACACACGCGGGATTATGTAAAGAGTATTGGAGGATTACCCATTATCCCTAATTTACCCCAAAGAGAGTACAAGAAGAAAGACCGTCCCATCTTGGAAGATTCAGTGTTGGTTGGAGATTTGGAAGAACTGGTAGAAATAGCCTTACAGGAAGTGGTTCAGCCTTTAAATCAAGTGGGCCCAAATACACCTTACTGTTCACCTGCTCATACTCATGTTCCTTCACCTCCTCACTCTCCACTCAGACTCATGGCAGGTGTAAATGCAAATCAGCCACCCAACCCACCAAATCCACCACCGGCTTGGAAAGCCAGATCACCCTTGAACTTAACACCTCTATTGCATGACTTACCTCAAGCTTTTCAGAAGTTGCTGGCTAAGTTTGATCCAAATGAGAAGGTAGTAGTAGATGACCATTTGCAAAGTTTCTACTTGGCAATAGAAGGATTAAGGGCTGGGGAACATGAGGATGTTGTTTGTAGACTTTTTCCACACACCCTTAAAGGAGAAGCAACATCATGGTACTTTGGTTTGCCCGTGAACTCTATCCCAGATTGGAATACCTTTGAAAGGATTTTCAAAAGAAAGTATGAAGCCCAAAAGACGCATGCAGCACTAATGAAAGGTTTGGGCGCTTTAAAAAAAGAAAGGAATGAAAAGGTACATAATTTCACTCAAAGATTTGTTGCTTACCTCAAGAACTTCTCTGCAACTGATAAGCCCTCTGATAAAGTTCTGATTGAGTATTATACCTCCGCTTTAGGTCCAGACTTGGCTATGTTCACAAAATCTCAAGTTAATCCTACATTAGCAGAAACTTATGAAGAAGCAGAAAGAGTAGAGGATGAAAAGGAAAGTATAGAGGATTATCCCGAGCAATCTGGAGAAAAAACTTCCGGGAAAAGAGCCTTATTGCTATCTAAACCTAAAGAGGAGAAATCACATGATTTTGAGGGGATGTTAAAGATGATGCAAAAGCTTTCCAATAGAATAATAGATTTGGAGAAAGAAAAAGAAGCTTAGAAATCTTATAAGCCTTACTACAAAAAAAGGGAAGATAACAACCAATTCAAGACACCTCCGCACGATTCAACATCAATGAATTTGACAGAGGTAGGGATGGATAATTTCTGCACTTTTCACCAACAACCTCATTCTGAAAAGAATTGTCCTCAATGGTTAAATTCGATGACATTGGTAATGAATCAGCTCTTGGATTCTAAATTGACTGAGGACAGTGATGAGGAGGAAAAAGGTAATCAGATCATAGAAAAACAAGAAAATGATACCATGTTTTTATGGGATTGTGTCTCGTTGTTTGATACAGAAAAAAGGTGCTCTTAAACCTAAGAATATACCAAGAACAACAAAAGACATAAATTTGGTAAATAAATACAATTCAATAATCTCAAAGATTAAGAGGTTGCAAGAGAATGTCAGGAAACAGCCAAAGAACAACGTTGAGGACAAAGTACCCAAAATTACCATTATCAGCCAAAATCCGGAGCAAATCAACAAGCCTGCTAAGCCTATGGAAGAACAGGTAGGTGTTAATAAAGAAAATACTAAAAGGCCTGAAGAACCAGAGGAAGAGATACCCACTGAAAACCAACCTGTGGAGGAAGATGTAGAATCAATTGGGGAAGGGAAAGCTAGAACCCCACCTTTCCTTTTGACTCTGGAAATTTTGAACCATAATGTGCATAATTTTCTGGTAGATTCTGGATCATCAGTGAATGTTATGCCACTCGCAGTTTGCAAAAAAATGAATGGGCAGCCCAAACCTACTGCTTGGGAAGTTACTCAATTAGATAGAACTAATGTCAAAGTAGTGGGAGAAATGGAGAATGTTATCATTCGTTTATCTGCAAATAACAAGATATGTCAATTTATTGATATTGTGGTGGCTAACATACCGGATGGATATGGACTTATTCTGAACTAAGACTGGTCCACGAGGTTAAAGGGGTATTTTTCTTTAGATTGGTCACATTTATGGTTGCCTCATAAAGGGGTCCCAGTTTTGCATTTGTTGAGGAACTCGACATGTTCTTCGACCTTGTCATCGAGTTCCTTACGTCTCTGTTGGCTCCTCATATTTGCTTCGACTGCTAGGGTTTCCAGGAGTTGTCCTAGCTATGCATCGATCAGTGAGGTTGCATCTTTCAATTTTATATGGACCTTTGATGGCTATCCATGATGCTCCTTCTTCTGTTTCTCCTTCCTCTTCTTATGCTTTTCCTTCTCTGTTTGTGTCAACACCTGTGTACCTGCAAAATTCGAGTCGATATTTTCAGTTTGTGGGATAGTGGTTGATGGTTTCTCTATTTGGGGAGGTGGGATGACTACTGTCTCTGGTTGGTTAGATGTAGGGGGTGCAGAAGTGGATGCAGTTGGTGCTGATGGGTGTGGTGGGGCTTGCTCTGAGTCGGGGGGTGGTGGTGGTGATGGAATTGGTGAATGGTCGGGGGTGATTGGGTTGGGGGAATTGTGGATGAATGGTGGGTTGTCAGTCTGAGGGGTTGAATCTAAGTTGGAGAATAATTGGTTGATATCTCAATTTATGTCTGCGATATTTTCTTCTTCGTCTCCAGTCAGTATAGCGGCTAACAGGTTGGTTTGGGTTACAATCAGAGTGATAGTCTCAGTCAGGCGTGCGGTCACTTCAGCTTCCTTGTTGGGATTTCTCTTGAAACTCGAAGTGATAGTTGCAAAGGTTCGTGACTAGAATTCATGACCTGGATGGTATCCACCGACCTTGAAGAGAGGTGATTTTGTGGATAGCTTATGTACCAACATGAATATCTCAGGCAGTTTCTCAATGAATTCCTGCAAATCTCTGTCCTTGTCGAACTTTTCTTTGACAGCTTCCGACATAGAATTTTTGCACAAGTCGAGTGGACTTATTGAATGTTGTTCTGGTACTTTCTCCTCGGTTACTTTTGTCGAAGATGGAGGTGGAGGCATAGACACAAGATTGACAGTGTCTTCAGGTGTCGATGTGTGGCTTTCTTTGGTCAATCTGGTAGTGCTCCTGCCTCGACAAATATTTGGAACTGGGTTTCCACTGGCACTTTATTTGCTGTGGCATCTTCTATTATGTCAATGGCCATAGCTCCCAGTTCATCCTCGTCATCTGAGGATTCTGCAATGATAAGCTTGCACTTACCTTTTTCTTGTTTTTTTTGTTGTGTCCTTAACTTGTTTCTTGCAGCTGCTATCTCTCCGCTTAGCTCCTGGGTCGGGATGAGACTTTCTGCACCTATTTCTCCACCTGTGTTTCTTCTATCTGTGGTTCTTCTCTCTGTGTTGTCGGAGGTTTGATGATAATTTGAATTCGGCCGGTGTGTTCAACTGGTGTCTCCTCCAACACAAAGGTACTGATGTAGAGGTTTAGCTCCTAGTCTTCTTCTTTCTCTTGGTCTGTTAACGGCTCCTCGATCGAGAAGTCGATCTTCTTTGCTATCGCTAGTACTGGTATTTTTGTTTTAGCTTGTCAAGACAGCTCCCAAAATATTTGGTCGACCGATGGGTAATAGTCGAAGGCTTTTGCATTTCAGTCGGTGCCCTGCATGTACCACACCAAAGTATGGTCGAGCTCTAGCTGGATGTGGGATTTTGTCGATAGACTTCGTCGGATGTCGATAGACAAAATCAGTTTCTTGAAGATTTTGTCGATAGACTTCGTGCGAACTTTTAGCTATTGGAACCAGTTCTCCAACAGCACTTTTCCATCTTCAAGTTCCTACAAGGTTCCTTTCTGGGAGAATGGTTTGAATCTCCACATGTGGAACCTTGTCAGTTCCTAAAAAATTGGGTTTCCTTCGGGGCAGATATGGTACATGACTATCCATAGTATGAGGGAGGGGAACCTGATGATTCCTCTCATCTCTTGGCATCTTTCACAGATGATCTTGACCATGTCGACGACATATTCAGCCGATCTATATATCTTTCCATTTGTCGCAATGGTGTCGACAGCTTCTAACATGTCTAATTTGAGGTCGCTTCCTCGACCTTCCAGGGTGAGTGTTATGGCTATTATTTTGGCCACAATCTGTGGCATTCGGGCTGTGATTTGACTAATCATCAACCCCTTCGAGTTTTTTCCTGAAGCTGACCCAGATAGTTCTTCAACCAGTCCTTCTTTAATACCAACTGGTACTGGGTCTCCTGTGTTTGAAAGACCTGTCAGCTTGGAGATGACTTCCCCAAAGATGTCGACCAGTTGGTCAAAGTAGAACCGGCCATTGTGGTACCAACTTATGATGAATTTTACGATTTTTTCCTTGGTGCCACCGAAGCTGGGCATGAGTGGTGCATTGACATAGTTGAAGATGGTACTCTATTTTATTTTCTCTGCAGCTTGAGTAGGCTTCTTGTTGACATAAGCCCATTCTTGCATCTTAGTCCATAGTTTTTTCCATGAGCCTTCCTGCACCTTAGCATTCTTAATATTCTTTAGTCTATGGACTAAAGGTGTTTCTGCAGTCTGTAGTTCCTTGGCTTTGGTTGAGGCTTGAGTCTGTTTGGGTGCCATCTTATCGGTTTGGTGGTCTATTTCACTAAGGTATTCTCGACTTTCAGTCGACTGGATGCTCTGATGCTCTCTCTGTATGAATTGCGGTGAATGATCCTTCGGCGGTCCAAAATTTATAGAGGATGTTGTGCGTGTTGTTGTTGAGAAGTGTATTAATGGCGGACGTGATGTTCCAGCTGGAACACTTGAGTGTGCCTTATTGGCGAATTGATTTCAGCGCTCGAAGTCATGAATGCGTGATGGGACTATCGAGGTCGTCGGTCGATGTTGGTTATGAAAATGGTCGATGGCGTTATGTCAATGGGCATGATGTCGGTTGTCGAAATGGTAATTTCCTGTCATAGTTTTCTGCATGTATGATATTATTTTTCTTTTTGGAATTTTTTTTTAGATTTTTATAGCTTTTGGTTTAACCATTATGGTCGTTATAAAAAAAATTTCACTATGTTTATTTCTAGTTTCTATAGTGTTTTAGTTGGGCTCCATTAACGAGTTTCTGAAATACTATGCCTTGTAACGTCCTTAGTCGGATTGATCCATTGGTATGTATCTCTTCGACAACATAGGGTCCCATCCATTCTGTATGGAGCTTTTTAGTTTTACCTTTTATCCGACTATTGTGTACTAAAGCAAGCCTTCTCCTACCGACAAGTTTTTTTTCTTGATGTTTCTGTCATGCCATGCTTTTTGTTGTTGTTTCTGGATTTCTTGATGTTGTATTTCCATTAGTCAGTGTTCTTCAACTTTGCTTAGTTGTAATGGTCGGTCCTTTCTTCCTTGTTCGAAATCGACATGTAGGATCTCTGCGATGATAGGTATCTGTTGTCGAAAGTGTAATGGAACTACTGCTTCTTGTCCATAGACTAGTCGCAAAGGAGTTTGGTCGGTCGAGCATTTATATGCTATTCTGTATGCCCATAATACTGCAGGTATTTTCTCGTCCCAGTCGTCCTTATCAACATTACATATTTTGGTTAGTCCACTTGTTAATGTTTTATTAAATGCTTCAATTGCTCCATTTGATTGAGGATGGTATGTTGTACTCCAACTATGGTCGATTTGAAACTGGTCGGTTAGGGTTTTGATAGTTCTATTGATGAAGTGTGTTCCCTGGTCGCTAATTAGGGTTTGTGGACATCCAAATCTGGTAATGACATTCTCATAGATAAAATTAGCGGCTATCTCACTAGAACATGTGTCGACTGGTTCAGCCTCTGCCCATTTAGTTACATATTCGACTGCAGTTATGATGTACCTTGCCCCTGTTCTTTTTGTTGGTATAGGGAATGGTCCTATGAAGTCTATGGCCCAAATTTCAAATGTCAAACTTGGGTTTACTGATATCAAAGGAATTTTCATCTTAGGGAGAGGTCGACCTAGTCGTTGACATCTTTCATATAGACTGACAAAAAAATTTCAATCTCTATGGAGTGTCAGCCACCATAACCCTAACTGTTGGATTTTCTTTGCAGTTGTGTCTTCTTGGAAATGTCCTCCTGCAGGTCCATAATGTGCTTCATGCATAATGTTTTCTCGTTCATGTTCTAGTACACACCTTCTGAGGATGTCATCTAATCCCATTTTGTATAAGAATCCATTTATAAGACTGTATGGTGCAACCTTCATAGATAAGATCTACTTCTTTTTATACTCATTCCTTCTGGTGCTTGTCCATCTTCTAAGAATTGGGCTATTTCTTCTAATTCTACTAGGACTACTTCTACCTAAAATAGATGTGTGTAAATTGAACCCAGGTGTTAGAACAATTACACTCACAAAAATTGCCAGTTACACATGCAAATTACACACAAAGGAGACTGAATATGGAGCTGAACGCTAATCTTTATTGAATAAGTGTACCTTAGCCAACCCTATGAAGTCATAGGATACCATAATAAATAATTACATGAGAGATTTGAATGCATAAGGATTCCATTCGAATTTGGTCAAAAGCAGGCTTACTAAATCTAAGCAAATCCCCCATAGGTGCATAAAGCAGTTTCCAAATCTGTCTAGGAGCTCACGAATTGGAAAAATAAATTAGGCAAGCTAATAGATGATGGAAGCACAAATCATACATGCTTTTCTTAGGAGAAAAGAGTGGAGGATGATGAGGACAAAAAACAAGTTAACTTCACCTAGTCAAACTTTCCCAATTGCCTTAAAACTCAGAAAAAACAAGCAATAAAGCAGAAAAAGCAGACATGCGCTAGGAAGGCTAGGAATAAAGTAGATTTGATTCCAAGTGGTTTCCCAAGTGCTCCATGACTCAAATTTAGCAAGTTGACCACTTTGGATGTGTGGAGGACAACTTGCATAAGGTGGAATATGGAAACTAGGCAAATAAGACAAAAATTGGATTAATTAATGTCTAAGGTAGCTAAATATGGGTTGATTATTCTAACACCCCCCCTTAAGCCTAACTTATGAGTAAAATATCAGAAAATTATAGGGCCTAGCAAGAAGGCTTAGTCACCCTTTACATACTGCATGTCCATTTAACCAAGGAAAGAGGCAAAAACCCAGTGGGAAAAATCCTCCCTTAAACATGGACAGTAAAACAAAATTTGAAAATATTGTCATCACTCATGCTTCACATCATGATCAGAAATCCCCAACAGTGATTTGAGATTGCTGAATGTCTTCTCACAAAAAACTTTGGTGAAGATGTCTGCTACTTGTTCTGAAGATGAACAGAAGAGTAGGTCAATGGTGCCATCATGCACAAGCTGTTTGATGTAGTGCATATGGATCTCAATGTGTTTGTTTCTCTGTCTCTGAACTAGATCATTGCAGATTTGAATGGTACTCTGATTTTCACAATACATAGTAGTTGATTATTCTGATTCGAAGCCACACTCACCAAGAAAGCCCTGCAACCATAAACATTGAGTTGCTGCATTTACAACTCCTCTGTACTCTGCTTCTGTAGATGAGAGTGCAATGGCACTCTGTTTCTTGCTTGACAAGCTGATTGGTCCTTCAACAAGCATGAACACATATCCCGATGTTGAATTTTGATCTATGTTGTCACCTTCCCAATCACTGTCAGTAAACCCAATCAAATCAAGATCAGATTTAGCTTTGTAGAAGATCACATGAGTCCTTGTTCCCTGAACAAAGTTAAGGATCCTTTTGGCTACTCTCCAATGGATCTCATGAGGCTGATAAATGTATATTGAAGCCACACTTAATGCATAAGAAATATCAGGTCGAGTATGTGTAAGATACATCAAACACCCAATCAGTTGCCTATACAATGTATTGTTTACCATAGGTGAAGAATCTGCTTCTTCAAGCTTTACTCTTGAAAGGAAAGGAGTCTTGCTGGGCTTGCAATCCTTCATGTTGAATTTGTTTAGCAAATCCAAGGCATACTTGGATTGATGTACTTTGATTCCATGTTTGGTTTTATCAATCTTGATCCCCAAGAATTGGCTCAATAAGCCCAAATCAGTCATTGAGAATGCATGGTTCATTGCATCCTTCAAGGAGGCAATTTCATCCTTTGAGCTTCCTGTAATGAGAAGGTCATCAACATACAAAACAATAATCATTAATGAACCATGAATCAGCTTCAAATAGACATTTGGATCTGACTTCCATTGAACAAAATTCAGTGATAGCAGAAATCTATCAATCTTGGCATACCAAGCCCTAGGGGCTTGCTTAAGCCCATACAATGATTTCTTTAGCCTGCACACGAGAGATGGATTAGTATCAAATCCTTGAGGCTGCTTCATGTAAATATATTTATTGAGATCTCCATTCAGGAAATCACACTTCACATCCATGCGATGTACCTCCCACTGCTTCGAAGCTGCAATGGCTAAAGCTAGCCTGATGGAGTCCATCTTTGCCACTGGTGCAAAGATCTCATTGTAGTCTATGCCATGTACCTATGAGTAGCCATTGGCTACAAATATTGCCTTACATTTCAAAGGTGAACCATCAGCAGCAAATTTGGTTTTGTAAACCCACTTACACTGAACTAGCTTCCTCCCTGGGGGAAGATCAACCAGCTCCCAAGTGTTGTTCTTCTGGAGTGAGCTGAACTCTTCTTTCATGGCTGTTTGCCATATTGGATGATGTGTTGTATATTCATATGTTTTTGGGTCTGATTCAACCATCAAATAGAATTTCTCTGCAAACAAAGGGTCTTTCACACACAGAGCACTCTCAAACTGAGATCTAGTCCTCCTAGGATCATTAGGATTTCCAGCTAGTTCTCCAGCTGCATGAATGGTATTTGATGCCCATTTTGGTCTTGTAGGACTATTAGGATCTGAAATTAAATCATCATTATCAGACATATCAGAATCAACAAGCTCAACTATCTCTTCACTTACATTCAATGGTTCTGGTGGTGAAGAGGATTCTCCAACTTCCACTACTGCTAAAGGCTCTTCTTGGAACTGAACACTCCTTTCAATGAAGGCTTTGTTTGTGCTCAAATTGATCAGCTTGTACCCTTTTGAATCTTCAGAGTACCCAACAAATAGACACTCTTGGCTTTGGGGCTGCAAAGCCTTCCTCTTTTCTGTTGGAATTCTAGCCCAAGCCCTTGAGCCAAAAATCCTGAAATGGGTCACATCTGGCTTTTGCCCAATCCATGCTTCAAAATAAGTCATACCATCAAGCTATTTATGAGGCACCCTATTCTGGATATAGGCTGCATAGTTTATAGCTTTGGCCCAAAACTTTGGTGGCAAAGTCTTAGCCTCCATCATGCATGTTGCCATCTCTTTCAGCGATCTGTTCTTCCTCTCAACAACACCATTTTGTTGTGGTGTGTAAGGGATAGAATGTTGCATTTGAATACCTGAATCTGTGCAATATTGAATGAACTCAGACTTGACATACTCACCACCATTTTTAGATCTGAGGACCTTGAGTTTCCTCCCAGACTGGTTTTCAACCAAAGCCTTAAAG
>LPNX010230559.1:0-13793 GCA_001517045.1 Pseudotsuga menziesii
TGTTTTATTCTTTTTGAAAAATAATACACATGTACTTTTGATTTCCCATTTGAGTGAGGGTGTTTGGCCTTTAAGTAGCTTACCTACTGCATAACAAGTGCTAGCATTGTGCTTGTTTGATGTTTGTTATGGTTGAAATCTATTTATTGAGACACTTGCAAATTGAATAAAAACATACTTTTTTTTCCTACTTGAAGTTTGGAACCTAACCACTGCTAGTCTAGTATGCATAAATTTGAACTCCTGGCATGAGATATATTCTTAAACCATAGCCTGTGTTATGTTGTGAACATCTATTAATTTTTTTCTTGGTTAGAATTTGGGAACTACAGCAGCAGGCGTGTATGTAGAATTCAAATTTCATGCTTTCATAAAGCCAGCCTCTAGGTTATCTATTGCAATGTTGTACTAGGCTGTCAGAATCTATGTTGTATTGTCTGTGTTATTTGTGTGATACTCGTGTGTGCATATGTTGAATGAAATAGTTAATGTGGAATTTGTGCATGTCAAGGTACAATTATGGCCTATCTTATGTTTTCTATGGAAGGTATTGCAAGATATGATTGTTTCTTACATAGTATTTGTTAAGAATGCATGTTGACCAAGACAGATCAAATGGTTTAAAATATTGAATGTGTTTTGATGTTGTTGTTCCAGTAACATCATTCTATCTTTATTTATGCCTCTTTTTTAGGTTGTTTGAGTGCTTTGGACAGGTTAGAGCAGTGCTTTTGGCCTTGAAATTTGTGATTGAAGTCACAGATAATCCCTTTTATAGTTATGGCTTTGCTTGTCTATTTGGGTTTTTTAATAGTAACCTTCTTCACTTTGCCGAACATCTTGTAATTTATGGAACTGTTGCAGTTTTGGCATTGTAAGCCTATATTACATTTTTCCTTCTTCCACTCCATTTAATGGCGCCTTTTGTTTCCAACATATTTCACATTTACTAAGATATACCATTGGAAATCCTTACTACTCGTATTTTCAGGATCTTCATATTAATTCACTATGGAAACTACTATCCCTATCAAACCTCTCTTCTATTGTGTTTATGGAATTACATTGTGCATGAAACCTTGTTCTCTAGTATATCCCCATTTGGTCTTGGAAGCAAGCTAGTATCAAAATTGTTTTGTACTTTCCAATGTTCTCTTTTTGAATTTGAATTGATTATGTTTTTTTAATTTTACCATGTAGGCACCAACACCTGGGATCGTTTTGAATTACATGTCCATAAGAGAAGCATTGACCTAGTTAGTTCTTCTGAAATGGTGAAGAATATCACATCAATCACCATTGAACTTGGAGTTCAGATGGAGGTTACAATTGTTGATACATGAGCATTCCANTCATTGACCTAGTTAGTTCTTCTGAAATGGTGAAGAATATCACATCAATCACCATTGAACTTGGAGTTCAGATGGAGGTTACAATTGTTGATACATGAGCATTCCAGAAATGAGATAATTTCTTGTAATTTTGAATATGTTAGTTGTAGCTTTTTCACATTTTTGACCTTCCATTTTATTTCTATGGATAATTGTGTCTGGTTAAAATCTAATTTCCCATTTAGATATTTCCTTAATTTGATTTTGGTACCTTTCAATCCATTTTCATTTTGATGTAATACAATCAAGGTTAGAAAATGATAAAATCATTCATTTCTTTATCCTTTCACATTACTAGCAACTAACCAGTTTATTGGCAGTCTTGCTTATACTTTCCTATATGGTTTCATAGTTTGGCAACTTCTATTGCCATAATTTGTAGTGAGTGGTATCTTTTAAGTTCATATGCTTTTTCTTATTGATTTTGCTTGCTTATACTTTCCTATATGGTTTCATAGTTTGGCAACTTCTATTGCCATAATTTGTAGTGAGTGGTATCTTTTAAGTTCATATGCTTTTTCTTATTGATTTTGGCAGAATCAAGCCACTATTTAAATTCTTCTTCTGTCAAAATGATTATTGCTATTGAAGTGTTGTATATTGGCAACTCTTTTTTTTGGTCAAGGATGTTCTTGGATTTCATAACTATTTAGTTGGGTTCAATCTTTCTTGTGTATAAATTCTAGATTTTTTACCATTACACANATTTGCAACTCTTTTTTTTGGTCAAGGATGTTCTTGGATTTCATAACTATTTAGTTGGGTTCAATCTTTCTTGTGTATAAATTCTAGATTTTTTACCATTACACAAGGTATAAGCTAGTTAACTACTAAGCACTATTGTATATATTGCAGAATTTACGAGTTAGTTCAAGGAAAATTTGTAACTTTTTTATTGTTCAACTACATAAAATGGCATGTAGGAGATTTGTTTAGAAGACAATATTTTGTAATTNATATTTCAAAATTTACGAGTTAGTTCAAGGAAAATTTGTAACTTTTTTATTGTTCAACTACATAAAATGGCATGTAGGAGATTTGTTTAGAAGACAATATTTTGTAATTTAGGTTGATGGGGATGGATTAAGTGCTCTAAGTGTACTGCAAAGGTCGGTATGCTATATTGTGGAGTCACTAGACTTGTTAACCCAAAAAATAACTCACTCAGCTCTACATGACCCTCATTTCACCCCATTGGACCCCCACACCCTCAAAAAGGCTTAAGAATGAGCAAAAGGGCTTAAAACCCACTAAAAAGAGCCTAAATAGCTCTCTTAANTACCTCACTCAGCTCTACATGACCTACACCTATGAATGACCCTCATTTCACCCCATTGGACCCCCACACCCTCAAAAAGGCTTAAGAATGAGCAAAAGGGCTTAAAACCCACTAAAAAGAGCCTAAATAGCTCTCTTAAATGCTAAAGACTTCAAATAGGGGCTAAAACCCCTCAAAGGAGATAAAAACCCCAAAAGGAGCTAAAGATAGGGCAGAAGGGGCTAAAATCCCAAAAAAGGGGCTAAAGCCCCAAAAAAGATATAAATAGAAGGGTGGGGGTCACTCTCAAATCNTAAAGACTTCAAAGAGGGGCTAAAACCCCTCAAAGGAGATAAAAAACCCAAAAGGAGCTAAAGATAGGGCAGAAGGGGCTAAAATCCCAAAAAAGGGGCTAAAGCCCCAAAAAAGATATAAATAGAAGGGTGGGGGTCACTCTCAAATCACTTCTCCCTTGCATACTGTTATGCTACTCGTGGATGCCTTGAGACCCTTTGTCTCTCAAGCCACTCACACTCCCTCTCCTCCATTCTCCATTGAGCCATAGCTCCCCCATCCAAGACAGGTGCTTCTCCAAGCTAGGGCATGGTGGCCCATTCCACCCAAAGAGAAGGTATAACATTTGTTTTGTTTTGTTTATTTACTTTCATATAACCCATATTTTCTTCCAGGTTTCCATGATCTATTTGCAAGTTTTCTAATACATTTTTGTAGGTCGCTGGAGCTAACCCTAAAAGTGTTTACAGAGGGGTTTCCAGCCATTTCTTTTCTTCCTTTCTATTCTTTATTTCGGCTCTATCCGTTTTTCTTGGATTTCACCTACAGGAACCTACCCTTCCATCCTATAGACAGAAGGTAGCCATTCCTGCACTGTATTAAGGGAGAAATCCCTTCTATAGAACTAGCGACCATACCAGGTCGATCCTGTAGGATCCCTGGCTCTGTTTTTTAAAATTTCAAGTTTTATTTTAGTTTGTTCCCTAGGTTAATTTTTCTGTCAAATCTAGTTTAAAATCCTGTTTATTTACCGTTTCTATTACCGTCGAGCCTCCACAAGGAAAATATGAGTCCATTTGGCCACAGTACAGGTTACTGTCAGCCGAATCTGACTCAGGATAAAAGAAACTCACCTTTCAAAGCAGGTCCCACTTATCGGGCCTAAACAGGGGATTAGTTCGCTCATTTTGTCCTCATAGGTGCGACTAGGTCACCCTTTTTCCCCCAAAAGGTGCGACCCCCTTCAAAAAGACATACTGCTTCTGTCTGCAAAATATGAGTGACCCCCTTGCGTGTTTCTGGAAAAATTTGGCGACCGCCGCACCATATTTGACCTGAAATGTGCGAGCTGTCACTTAGAAGTGGATTTTTAATAAATAAGTACTATCAGTGCGGCTCAGCTGCCTCTGTCTAGCATGATTGTTTCATTTATGTTTCTGTTTATGTTAATGAAAATTTCCTGTACAGAACAAAGTGGAAATTAAAAAAAATTATGTGTTAATGAATATAGCTTGACTAAAACTTACCTAAAATTAACAATCTTACTTACCCTTCCTCCTCTACCTAGACATCACCCTTCGTGGCATTCTAGGATAAGACGAAGGGAAAATCTCGCATAGTAATAAGCCATTCACCTAATATTGTTTGAAACCACTAAAAATGGGTGACTTGGAAGGTAGAGGGGGTAGAGAAGGAGGGCTTCTCATGGCGCTCAACATCCTCCCTGTTGACCAACCTTGCATTTGGGAGGTGACCTATGGATCTAAGGATGGGCTGAGTCCCATTGTGTTGAGAGCCCAACACCTTCTCCTGGTTGAAGAAGAATATAGGTGTAAGGTAGTCACCTAGTTAGGCTATCACAATTTATCGTAAAAAATGGTATCTGTCTACAAAATTTCTATTTATTTACTTCTTTCATCCATAATGATATGAACTCTGTGGAATATTCATAAACCATTTGCAGCCACCAGATAACAGAAAAATAGAAAGACATACACACCATACCATGTAAATCAACCCAACTCAGTTCATGACGCTGAGAGAGCCACTAAAATTTACAAATTTACACTAAGTCAAAAATCTGCAGTCTTTGAGGACATAAGTCCCTAACTGCCTTAACAGTGGGAAGTACTTGGGCTCAGCCTAGAAAATCATTGCGAGGAGTACCACGGGAACCCCAAAGTAGCTAGCCGCTGAGAGGAATTGCCAAGTGAAATGGGCAATGACCCCTACCAATGGAGTAGAATTCCCATGAGGAAAAGGCCAAGCGTTGTCTTCTGGTAGTCTTGGTGGTGGAGTGACCACATATATCCAATAGGAAGCCATTGAAATTGGGGTCTAAAAAATCATTTCCACCAGTTTGATACACAAATCCAACACAATTGATCCCTCATTCTCTTCCTCACACCTAAGAGGCAAACCACCACAATTCGGGTCATTGAACCGACATCATCAAGACCATTTTTTATTGACCTCCCACACCATCAGAAGGCTACACAACCTCTGATTCAGACTCAGACCCATATCAGTGTGAACAAAACTTGCACACTGCACCATCAAGCCCCATGAATGGTGCAAACTCAGATCCATTTTCTGGCATAGCAATAGCTAGTGGACCCATGTCCACACCAAAAACTATCACCACCAACCCTGCAGGTGGCCCCAACACGATCATGCAAACTATCATTAGTCAGCTGCCACCACCCAAGATGTCCCACCTATAACACATGGGGGCAATGGCCCTTCCACCTCCTATCGTACATGGGGGCAGTGTCCCTTCCACCTACATTGCCCCTCCTATCATACATGGGGTTAGTGGCCCTTCCACCCACACTATCCCTCCAACCATACTTAGGGGCACTGGCCCATCTATAATGGCGCCACCAGTGCCCCCGACTATGCAGGTGCATTATGCACTTACAAACCCCACCACCATTGCTACCCCATCTCACATTAACCTGGGGTCAAACCTACCTTTCATGGCTCATCTCAACTTCCCTGATTTGGCTCGGTTAACAAATGACCCTATCCACCATCAATATTTTTGGCCTCCCATGCCAACCAAACTTCCCTCAGACATTCCCAAGTTTGAAGGGAAGGCAGGGGAGTGCCCCCAAAACCAAATCATGATGTTTCATCTATGGTGCTCATCAAACATCATCGTAGATGATTCAATTAGACTAAGACTATTTCAATGCACCCCTATAGGTGCTGCAACCAAATGGTACATTGAGCTACCACAAGCCAAGTACCCAGATTTCAACTCCTTGGCTTTCATGTTCCTGCAATATTTCCAAATCCCTATCAGATATGAAGAAGGGGTGGAGATCTTGTTATCTTGACGCTAGAATAATACAACCCACATAACTGACCACATCCATGAGCGGCGGTGATGCCATAGTCTATGTAAGATCCAACTTGATGACAGGATCTTCCTGGATTGGTTTCTCAAAACCTTGCTCCAACCTATAACAAAGGACGTCGCATCCGAATGTCCCCAATCCAAAGAGGAAGCCATCTTGAAAGCCCAATAGTTTGATCTGATTTATGCACAGTTAGGATACCTTTACACTATCATTCCAGATGCTCCCTGTGTGGGTACCTCCTACCGGGATGCACCGGGGGCATCCCATGCTGCAAACAGGATCATTGGATCGATCTTCCAACAACCATAGCACCGTCCAACACCACCTATAGTACCACCACAACTAAGCAACACTGCTAGTGTTGCCTACCAAAACCAAACTTTGGACTATGCAATAATGATGTCCCAGTCTAGAGCCACAGCTTCTCACGCACAACCTATGCCACTACAGTAGGCTTAGGCCTTGGCTTGGCCAATGCAGCAATGCATGGGGAAAATAACCACATTTTTGGAACCACCACCCACCCAAATCTACTATGCCCCACCAGTACAAGTAGTTCAAGCCCCTGCCCATGCTCCACCTGCTCCGTTGGGACAGGTGTTTGCACAACAAAACCATCCCAACCATATAGCCCCCAATAACCAACAAGGGCAAGCCACAAACAACTGACTACAAAACCAACCCAAAAATCAACTGCAAGGAGGAGGTCAACAACCAAACCCTCCCAACAAAGCCATGGCAAATTGGCCAGCCAAAAATCCCCTATGACCAAATGCACTGAGATGCAACGCCCCGTTACGTACAAACCAATGATGCACACTCTGTGAGGTATACGGGCAATACACATTCAAGTGTCCCTTCATGGTTCATGCTAAGCAGGCCATTTAGAACAAGGTTCATCATGCCACCAACACGACGGACCAAGACCAACCCAACTCGGCACCACAAGGACCTCCTACTATGGTGCTTCAAAACCTGTTACCAGTCCAAGGATTGGTGGAAACCACACCTCATCCCCAACCTAATCCCAACGCTCTGGGGGAACCTCCCATAGTATAAATAGGTGTCTGCCACTTGCTAGCCATGACAGGTAAAGAGGTCAATCTACAAACTAGACGAAATCAGTACGGAACCAACACCAAACCCGTTGACACATGGGCGGCATCTACATCTAAAATAGTCAATGTGCCTCTTTAGTTACCTCCTTTCTCACGCCCCCCCATATGATGGGTTGCCAATAATGCAACGGCTAGAGCTACTGTCAGCTACAGCATCATGGATGATATAGCCCAAAAGATTACCGCCATTTCCGCCCTTGAGGTACTCAAAATGTGCACAATGCAACGGAAAGCCTTACTAGCTGCCATTGGTGCCATGGATCCCTTGGTGTCATGGATCCCTCTGACTCCAAGCTGATCACATTCGACATGGAGAATGGAGAACCATGGATGCCATCAACCATTGCATTTCAAATCTCAGTGTCTATCCTGAATTTGGTTGTGCATCGATGCATAATGGATGAGGGGGCATCCATGTGTGTTATATCTACCCTAGTCTGGCAGAAACTTGGATCCCCAATTCTACAACCATCCTCCACAACTCTACAGGCTTATGATGGCCATCCCACTAAATCCCAAGGAATCCTCCCCCACATCCCCATCACATTAACCAGGAAGATAGTTTTGATTGACATAGAAGTTGTAAACGCTCAATTGGACTATGACCTTCTCCTCTAAAGAAGTTATATGTATGTCATGAGAGTCATCGCATCAACTATCTTCCATCTCATGATGTTCCCCCACAAAGAAAATTGTGACGATTGATCAACTAACTTATCACAATCTGCAAAGGCTAATGATACCCGCCAACGTTATCCCTACAATCAACACCATTGATCCGCAAGGGATGACCACACATGCCAACATTGTCCCTGAAATCAACACCATGGTTGACAACATACCAACATCCCCATTATTGAAAGTGGGACCTGGGTTTTTTGCTGATACCACCATGATGGATTCTTTCCCCTTAGTGTCACCACCAGTGAAACCAAATGAGACTACGAACTTGTGCATGCTCTCATCCAGCATTGTTGCACCTAAACCACAACCGCAGCCACAACCCCAACCACAACCACAACACCTTTTGTAGCCGCAACATCAACAGTAGCCGAAAAATCATCCACAACCACAACATTATGCGTAGCCACAACCACAACCTCACCCGCACATACAACCATTAGGGAGTTATCTGGGCTCCTCTCCAGTCCATACAATTCCCTTCCTTTTTCCCCTGCTTGGTGTCATGAGCAAGCCAGTAATGGCCACCCTAAGCCTACCCAACTTTACATTGGGAATTATCGTGTGGCATCTTGATCCACCAGCTCAACCACTAATGCCCCAGGTAGCCTTAAACCCCATGCAACCCATTGATGTCAAGTCTCATCCTCCACCCAGCCCACAAAAACCAACCACCACACCCACACCCACACTGCCCCACCCAAAAAGGGCCAAGGGAAATAATGTGAAACCTACTACAAAGCCTCGGCAAATTTTTCCTTGCACCATATGCGAAGAATAGGGCCATCAGACTCATAACTACCTTGATATTCCTATGATCCACAAGCATTTGGATGCCATGGGTACAACCGAAAACCTCCTTGTGGTTGAACTTCCAAGAGTTCTTGTAGTGAGAAACAAGTCATTGAGAACAAACCATGCTTACACCCTTTGCAGACTAGATGGAGACTATTGTCACCACTGTCAAGAATTTCTCGAGTTCCAAATGGCTTTAGCCGACCTTCAACAACATTCCCTTAAATCAGAGATCACTTTGGTGGAAGAATTTCACCCCCCACCACCTTCTTCAGACACCATATCCATTTACATGATGTCCAGTTCTACCGACCCTCTTGTCTCCACCACCACCAATGGTCCATCAGACTTGTCTCTTCCATTGTTTCTCCAGCCATAGCCGCAACCTCAGTTGCAACCTCAACCTCAGTTACTAGGGAAACAATGGGGTTCATTCCCACTCAACATGATCCTTTTCCTTTTCCTTTTCCTACCATCCGGGATCGTGAATAACTCTATCTTGGCAACCCGCAATCTATAGGATTTCACATTGGGAGATCCCGTGTGGTACCTTAAACCACCTACCATACCTCTGAGGCCCCAAGATGTGTTGACTCATGTCCATCCAATTGAGATGATGTTGTACCTACCTACAGGTCCATCAAAGACTCCTCTTGTTTCCAGGCTTGCCCCTCTTCCTCCAGTGGAGACTAGGGGCAAGGAAACTAAATCCACAACCAATACCATTTTCATGATATCTAGCACTAGTTTCCCTTTCACCTCATCGGCTGTGGAAGATCAACCTGATCTATCTCGACACCACTTACACGATTATGGAGAGATCTATAAGACCACCTCCGGTTTTACCCCGTTACCTTTAAACCATAGTGTGGAATCGGTTCTTCCCATAAAACACCAAATTCTGTCACCCCACCTTTCCAATGACCTTCGTCTTAACAAGGGCGCATACTTCTTCACTGAATTAGATGGTCACCTCTTCAAGAAGCCATGCAATGGGCTCCACCTCCAGAAAGCCTATGCCTAAAACCACCACTATGGGTCCCTTATAGTGTAGTTTTTTCCCTTTTTTGTTTTGTAGTTTTTTTACCATAAATCAAAGACCCCCATTCGAGGGCAGCACTAGCAGCTACTAAATCAGAGTCACTCAGAGCCTGTTCAAGACACCTCTCACACCTCTGGGCTCAAATTTCATCCGCTATCTTCTGACAAGACCATCATCTCATTTTTAAGCAAACAAATTTCGAGACTGCTTCCCAAAATTTACCTCGATTTACGAGCAACCCCATGGTGATGCAAGTGTCTGTAGACTTGTACTTGCATCACACTTTCCTACCGCTACTCATGTAGGTTTTTGGGCCACTTCCTATTAAGGAACATCATTTTTATTTTAGCATATAGCTGTCTACTTCATCCACCGCACCTTATGCGGATCTCTAGACCATTGTCTAGAAGACAAATTATTTCTTTTGCATGTATTTGGCATATAACTACCTTCGAACTTGCACTCACATCACATGTAGTCAATTCTATTCACCATAATTCACACACAACTCTCCTGACCTCTGTCCGAGAGCCACCTCAGTTTGCATGCCTTTACCGCACCGACTTGCGTGCCTTTGCTGCGATCTTTCCCATGCATGTATTGGTATGTTTGAGAGCCACCTACTTTGTCCATACTACATGGATGACCTTTGGACCACTGTCCAAAGTCCTGATATGGGGCACTGCCTATGCCACCGCAATCGGGTGACCATATTAGAGTTTCATTTAAGCTCTTTTCTAGCTCTTAAAAACAATGAAAATATTGTTGAGTGCAGCTGCTTCCTTTCTCGATTGTTAAATTATAGGAAAGGGCATCTACATCATCTCGTTTATCTCCTTTTGTGGACTATGTAAACCATCAAATGAAAAGGACCACCTTAGCACATTGAAGCCAAGACCATTCCCCTCTACATACTTTTATGCTTTCTTAAGTAGAGGGGTCGGACTTTACAAAAAATCTCACCATGGGTTGTCGTTAAGCTCTTTTCCAGCCTTCTCATCAAGAAAATATTGCTGAGCAAACTTGGTTTCGTTCATGCTCATAGAATTATTTGAATGATTGTCCAGTCAGTATAGGTTTAACCTTTTTTGGCCTGACTGGAGTACCAACGGTAAAGAAGTCTCTCATCCCCTATAGGATGGTTTAGCTCTCGTATGTATACTTTTATCCTTTTTCAGCCACATGAGACTACCAATGAAAAAGAGCCCCTAGTAGATTCTTCTTCATGCTTTTAGACTCTCTAAAATTGAAAGCACCATCGAGCATTTACTTTCTCGGGCTCGCCAAAAATACATGAGATCATACCACAATGGTGTCTCTAGACACCATCCCACAGAAAATAGTTTGGCAGCATCCCCACTTTAGGTCACCTTTATTTAGAGTACTCTGCAATGTGTCTTCCTTGGATCCCATCAATATCAAAAGTTTCCACCTCCCCCAATTATTTCCCATCGGCAATGACATTCTCAGTATTACAGCTATGATCCCATTCCCATGAGTTAGTTTCATTTGCTTCCTGGTCCACCTTGCCGTCATACTCTGAACAAAGGAAGTTTGAGTCTACTACACTCCCCCTACCCTTTTTCAACTCTTTCCCTCCCCCCCAGCCCCCCATTCAGTGGGTCAGTTCGTAGATTGTTTCACATCTTTTCATTATCTCCCTCACAATTCTGGTCAAGGAAACACCATTGCCTTGACCTGGATCAGGTCTCCCTCTATTGAAAACAACACACATATTCTAGAGGATAGACCCATAGGTCCCTATATCTTGGTTTCATTAACCTCATTAATGAGTTCCTTGGAACACTTGAGAGGAGTCCTTAGTGCCTCTTGAGATGGTTGTTTCTCATGTGCTTGAATCCAACTACATCATCACACCATTGAGATTCATATAGGGTATTGGTCCTTACAGTATTTGGTCGAAGACCCCGAATGTCACCTGACTCTAGCACATTGATGAGTCTATTCGAGGGACCTATACAGGTTATGTCCCTTATGATTTTTGGGTTACGTTGGAGATAGTGTTCAGAAGCCCCAACAACGCTTCTATATAGATTTATGATTGATACAACCTACTTGTACTATAGAGACTCTGACTCTCCATCAGTGAGTCCATACATCTATGTACCATCCGAGATCTAGCAGGCTATTAGTCATGAAGATATAGCATTCCATGAGAATGCCATGGGTCCAATGTAGTAGTTCTTCATATGAACATTGTATTCAGCTTCTCATTGAGGTAACCACTATGTATCATCAGTTGTATATGATCAGCTCTTGTATTATAGAGTATAGATCACATTATTGTTTTGACATTTTCATGAGCATGGGGATTCCTGCCTCGTCCATATACATGTAACACATTATTTGTATCTCACCCATTGACGGTAACCATATTAATACAGAAACCAAAAGCCACCATACCCCAGCCCTGGAAGCACCACCTCTCTGCAAAAAATGCTATGATGTTCATCGGCCATACGATGAGCTCCTGCCCTCACACATTAGGGGGTAATATGTTAACCCAAAAAATCCCTCACTCAGCTCTACATGGCCTACACCACCCAAGGACACCCATGCACGACCCTCATTTCACCCCATTGGACCCCCACACCCTAAAAAAGGCTTAAGAATGAGCAAAAGGGCTTAAAAACCCATAAAAAGAGCCTAAATATCTCTCCTAGGGGCTAAAGTCTCCAAAAAGGGGCTAAAACCCCTCAAAGGAGCTAAAAACCCCAAAAGGAGATAAATATAGGGAAGAAGGGACTAAATCCCCAACCAGGGCCTTAAAACCCTAAAAAGCCCCAAAAAAGCTATAAATAGAGGAGTGGGGGTCACTCTCAAATCACTTTTTCCTTGCATACTGTTATGCTTCCTGTGGATGCCTTAAGACCCTTTGTCTCTCAAGCCACCCACACTCCATCTCCTCCATTCTCCATTGAGCCATAGCTCCCCCATCCGAGAGAGGTGCTAGGGCATGGTGGCCCATTCCACCCAAAGAGAAGGTATAACATTTGTTTTGTTTTGTTTATTTGCTTTCATCTAACCCATGTTTGCTTTTAGGTTTCCATTATCTATTTTCAGGTTTTCTGATATGTTTTTGCAGGTTGCTGGAGCTAACCCTAATAGTGTTTGTAGAGGGGTTTCCAGCCATTTCTTTTCTTCCTTTCTATTCTTTATTTTGGCTTTGTCCGTTTTTCTTGAATTTCACCTACAGGAACCTACCCTTCCATCCTATAGACGGAAGGTAGCCATTCCTACCCTGTAGCAAGGGACAAATCCTTGCTACAAGACAAATGCAATTGATACTAATATGCATGAAAGATAAAAAAAATTATAATTTTATTTGAAAAATTGAATAAAGTATAAACTAAGTATTCGTGTTTGTAATCCACGTGTTAACTCACTAGAGGTTTTCTGAAGAGAGAGTATGAAAGCAGGTAGAAATCTAACGCGTGGATAATCGGTTTGGATTGGTTGAGGTTACCAATCTGCATGACAAATGAACAATCTATTTGGTAAGTTGAATAAACCAAACCATTAGTATTAGTGCTCCGTGTAGAAATTCAGGCCTGCAGTAGATTAATTTCACTCACAGCAATTAACAATTGATCATGCAAATTATCAACAATGGAGACTGAATATGGAGCTGTAACACAAAATTATATTAACTGAGTGTACAATACCAACCCTGTAATAACATAGGCTGCTGAATATATAGAATACATGAGCAAATCGAATGCATGAGGAAGCATCCAAATCTAGCATAAAGCAGGCTTACCCAAAATAGGCAAACCCCCCATAGGTGTAAAAAGCTGATCCCAAATCTATCAAGGACCCCACGAATTAGCAAGGGCGCATGGGCAAGCTAAAGAGTGGTCAAATGGTAGCTCATACATGCAAAATCATGGAGGAATGAGTGGAGGAGGAAGAGGCAACAAAGCTGATTCACCTCACCTAGTCTTGCTTTCCTATGTGCCTTAAAACACTGAAAGAGCAGGGAATAAAGCAGAAAAAGCAGATGGGCGTCTAGGAGGCCAGGAATAAAGCAGATTTGATTCCTAAAGCTCTCAAGGGTGCTACATGAGTCAAAGATGGCAAGTTTGACCTCTATGGATAGGAAATTAG